>APFE030159513.1:4164-100685 GCA_000404065.3 Pinus taeda
ATATAGAGATAGTTCATTTCAAACCATTTGATCCCAATCTATCCTTAGATCTTGTTCTCCATCAACTTGTGAGATCCCTCCTTAGCTTAGATCAAGCAACCCATAACCTGCATACTGGATGTCATCCTTCATCAGATATTCAAGACTTTCTCAATGCCTTTGCTTAATGATCTTCTTCTCCTTTTATAGTCTTAGGCTTTGCTCAATACCATGGTCCAAAACCATAACAAACCAATACCATCAACTCAATACTAGGGATCAACACGTCTGTCGAGATGCCATGGTCACATCTGATTCCTTTGGGTTGTCCTGCCTCCCATGCATTCAGTCACATCTGATATCTCTTCTGTAGATTCATCTAAGTATATGTAAGTGAGATGATCTTCTATGAGAGGGTTGCCATCAAGTACAACACATGCATCATAATGCCAACAGTGACGTAGTTCCAACGCAGAGTTTGGAGTAGTCATCGATACCCATCACTGGGAACAACAATTGTCATCTATGGGTTTTGATCATCCAGTTGCTGAAATTGTCAAAATATCTTTCTCCAGATAGAGGTACTTCTGCTAGGTTCATTCTCTATTGGGTGAGTCGGATTTGGCACCCTAGTTGTATTCATAAATATGCTTAATAATACAAACCCTCTATATGTTGCACTGGTTTTCCCGAATTGTGTTTTTTCGGGGACGATTGTCCAAAAATAATAGTGTCCCTTGTGTGATTGTCTCCGTTTATTTTAGTTCCTGATTTGTATGTAGGTGTAGGCTACAATAGTGTTTTCATCGTTGTTTAAGTAATTAAATAACTTGTTGAATGTAAAGAACAAGTAGGAGATCATAAACCAGTGATTGCAGTAGGATTTTTGATGTGTAGATTCATAAATTTTCACATGGTATTAGAGCATTATAGATCATAGGATACTGAGACACCAGTCGAGAAATCCAGAGAATTTTCTATAGAGAAGTAGTTGTCTCGAGTGACAACGTTGTTTCAGAGGCAAAGGAGCAGCTGCAGGAGTGACGCAGAGCCAAAAGAGTGACGTAGAGGCTCACGCAGTGCTTGCGTCGGCACTCTGAGCTAGGAAGGAGTGACGCAGTGGCCAGGAGGAGCTAATCTAGCTCACGCAGTGACTGCGCAAAGCTAAAGGAGCTCAGATTCTTCAGTTGTTGAGGCTAGAGGAGATGAACTAGTTCGATTTGAGGAGCTGGTAGGACGCTGTTGCTATTGGTGTAGAACAGTGTCTGTGGAGACAGAGCCGAGGTAGAGGGAGTCACTTCTTTGATAGGTTTCTAGCCAAAGAAATCTAGATTCGATTTGCAACAGCAAAGGAGGATTGGAGAGGAAGTGATTCGACAGTTGGCGGGAGGATTTCTGCGAAGGAAATCAGGATTCAGAGGGAGTTTAGAGGAGCTTGTTCCTTAGAGGAATTTCTAGCGCCAAAGAAATCCATATCCAAGTCTTCCTAGATTGACAGTAGGAGAGGGAGAAGAGAACTAGTTCTATTTTTTGAGTAGAGATGGCAATGAATGGGTTGATGGATCAGGATAGATTGGATGGAGCATCCAATTTTGTCATCTGGAAGACCAGGATCCTGACAATCCTAGACAAACATCGTATCAAGGACTATGCCTTGAAGGTAGTTTCTATGTTGGTCGACGCTGATCCGATGAAGAAATACGAGGAGGCCCAAGCTAAGTCCAAGTGCATGATCCTAGACAGGGTCAAAGATCATGTAGTACCACATATTGCTGAGAAGGAAACAACAAGGGAGATGTGGGAGGCGCTGACCACCTTATATCAGGGTTCTTCTGTCCAACAGAAGATGCTATTAGAAAATTAGCTGAGACAGTATCAGATGCAGAAGAGAGAAGAGATCAATCCCTTCTTTCTCAGGTTGCAATGGATTCGCAACCAGTTGACTTACGTGGGGTCTACACCAGATCTTGAGTTCATGGTCAGGACTACCCTAAATGCCGTCACCAAGGACGAGGAGACTTTTGTCCAAAGTATCTTGGGTAGAGCGACTCTCCCTACTTGGGAGGAGATGTGGGTAGCTCTTCGACAAAAAGAGCTCAAGAGGATGACCAATATAGGGAGTGGAGGCAAGGGAGCCCAGGTTAAGAAGGAGGAGGAGGATGCAACTCTCACATCGTCGGGCCAGCAAGGGTAGCAAGAGAGAAAGAAGAAGGACATTACCAAGGTCAGTTGCTTCAACTGTGGGGAGCTACAACATTATGCCACTCAGTGCCCCTGGAAGAAGGGCAAGGGGGAAGCTTCTGAATCGTTGGTTGTTCCAGCGAAAGCGGACAAGGAAGGTGACGATGACGATTATGCCATGAGTGCTCATGCGCCTCTGGAGAAGAGGTTGGGCGATATAGAGTTGTAGTCGAGAGTACTATATGGAAAGGGACAGGATCCTTGAGGTGCCCGAACTCTTGGATCACATATGGCTACGAAAGTCCTTAATGATAGTAGCAAAATTACGGGTGTCAGTTGGAGCGACAGTGGCAGAGCTAGAGTGCCAAAGTCTGAGGTTGCGCAGTGGATATTGTAGCAGTGTGAGAGGCATAGAGTAGTTTTCAGTAGCGCATTAGCAGCAGAGGGTCAGCACAAATTAGTAGCAAAGGTAGCTTCAGCATCACGAGGCATCCATACTGACTAGGATGTCAATGTTTGGGTGAGTTTTCAGTTGCTTCTCCGCAACTGAGTTGCAGTGCAGCAGTTAGCAGTCGCAGTGCTATGGGCAGCATGATGTAGATTTTGAGACGGAGTTGCAGTACAAATGTAGCAGTGGCTGTGGCAGAGTCATGGGCAGCAATACAGGAAGCAACGGTGCAGTGGATGAAGGGCATCAGGCCAAGCATCAACAACACAAAGGATTGATGCAGTGGATCAGTGTAATGCTTCTATGGGAAGTATTGTTAGAGCACATTACTCACTAAGAGGGAGTGTTGATTTTGGGTAGCATTGGATGTGCTTTACCTCCGAAATTTTGTGGAGAGGCTAGAACACATGAGATCTCTAGAACCTAGAAATCGTTTGGAGAAATTCCACATGAATGAGGAGTTATTAAAATAATTATTTTTTTTAATGGTTTCCTAAGTCTAAACTTAGGAAGATTAAAATATTAATGTGTATTAATAAAAATGGGTGAGAAGGTTCTAAGTAACGAGGATCAAACCTGTTTTAATCTTAGCGGTTGATTAGAGATTAGATCATGACCATTGATTCATCAACAGGAAAAGTATAAGAGGAGGCTTGAGGATCAGTTGGAGATACACCAAGAGATCAAAGAGTTCGATTCTTCTAGGGCGTGGTTTGCTGAAAAAGTCGAGCTAAGTGATTTGAGTTGCAGTGAGAGGGGTAGTTCAGTAGAGGGACTTCAGTCCAAGGCCAAGGATACATAGCAGAGAAGCAGAGTAAAAGCAGGAGAGACAACGCAGCTTTAGAGAGGGTGACGCAGAAGCTAGAGGGACTGACGCAGTTCCTTAGAGGCAGCGCTGGGGTTTTCTACGGGGTAGAGAGAGCAGCAGTTCATCATATCAAATTCGGAGCAAGCGAGGCTCACTGGGAGGGTGACGCAGCCCCTAGAGGAGGTGACACAGTTCAATTTCATAGCTTGGAGCAACCATCATTGCCGAACACTGGGAACAACAATTGTCATCTGTGGGGTTTGATAATCTAGTTGCTGGAATTGTCATCGTATCTGTCTCCGGATAGAGGTACTTCTACCAGGTTTATTCTCTGTTGGGTGAGCCGAATTTGGCACCCTAGTTGTATTCAGAAATTTGCTTAATAATACAAACCTTCTATATGTTGCACTGGTTTTCCCGAATTGGGTTTTTCCGGGGACGGTTGTCCAAAAAATAACGGTGTCCCTTGTGTGATTGTCTCAGTTTATTTTAGTTCGTGATCTGTATGTATGTGTAGGCTGCAATAGTGTTTTTATCGTTGTTTAGGTAATTAAATAACTTGTTGAATGTAAAGAACAAGTAGGAGATGATAAACCAGTGATTGCAGTAGGATTTGTTATGTGTAGATTCAGAAATTTTCACACATCATCCTATCATAAATGAATAACTCGATACCAAGGTCCCATGGTCTAAGGCCCTGCTTTTTTTCCCTCTTAAGGGGAAGAGAATGATAATCCAATTGTATTTTTCTTGCAATTGAAACACCTCAACATTTTGCACACACCTTTACAATTGTGGGAGTCAGATATTAATGCTCCTCTTTCGAGCATTCCAAAATCTATAGGGAAGTTGAAGCACCTAGAATGGATTGTAATTGGTCGTAACTTCCAAGGATTACAATCTTCATTCACAAAATTTCCAGAAGAATTGTGTCTTCTATAGTTGTTAAAGGCCTTGGTTTTGATAGGTTGCCCCAAGCTGAAGTCATTGCTGGAGTGCTTGGGTAAGTTAACCAACCTCCAAGGGATCGAGCTCCAAAACTGCGAGGATTTGAAGAGGCTACTAGATTCCTTAGGTAATTTAACCCAGCTGTAATGGATCACTATGAGGGATTGCATCGCTTTGGAGAGGCTGCCAGATTCTTTTTGTAAATTAATTAAACTAAAATATCTTGATTTGAGCATGTGCATTAATATAACCATGTCATGTGAAACATTAGGAAATATAAGCACGCTTGTGTCCATAGATCTCACTTACTGTGAAAAAAATGAAATACTCCCTCCCTAAGTAGCACAACAGAGGTGGCTTAAAGAGTTACATTTGGGACGTACAAATTTAAAAGAATAACCAAATTCAATTAGAGAGCTCTATTGTATTGACTACAACAGAGACAATACTCATAAGAACCCTTGCTCAAGAAAATTTCGCAACTTACACATGTAATTGATAATTTCTCTATTTATTTATGTAAAGACAATGAGTACAATTCTTGCTTTTGATTGTTGGCATTATGATACAGGTGTTGTCCTTGATGGCAACTCACTCAGATGAAAGATCACGGTGCAACATGTCAACAACAAAGAATTACAGATCAGACTACAAAGAATGAATAAAGAGAGGTATATGCAGGTTCACCTTGACGAAGCTGCGTATACATGTAGGTTCCCTGAACAAAAGTTGCGTATACGTACACACGCACTTTCACAGAAGGAAAAGTGCGTATATGTTGGAAAACTAAGCTTTTGGTCCGAGGTATTTGTTCCAAGGTATTGGTCCTAAGTGGTTTTGATCCATGGTATTGAGAAAGGCCTAAAACTATATAAGGAGGAGAAGATCATTAGGCCAAGGTGTGCAAGTATCGAATATCTGATTAAGTGTGAGATCTAGTATGCAGGTTATTGGCTTATGGTGCTTTGCTTGATCTGAACCGAGGATGAACCTTAGCCGTTTATGAGGGATAAGATCTAATGATGGATCGGGATTTGAAGGCTTGAAATGAATTATCATTATATGGTTTGATCTTGTATAGTCTAGATCTGAATACTGACACGTGTTATTCTGTAAATGTTTTGATCTGGTCTGGAATAGCTACAAAATTATGAATTAATATTTACAGATGTGTACGCTAGCTGGCTTTGATAAAAGCGTGTATACACACTAGTTCGACATAGGGAAGTAGCGTATACATTATGAAGTATGTTTCAGTTGTTTCTGTTTGCTGTTGCAGAGTTCTGGGTTCTATTTTGGATTCTGGTGACTGTATTCTGGTGACAGTGTTTTGAATGATCAGATTCAGGTTATGATGATTGAGTTTCAGTGATTGGTTGATGTAGATGTACTTAATGATTGTATTGTAGTTATGATGTTGTTGATGGGTCCAGTATGAAAATTGAATGAAACATGGCCTTTAGATTATGATGTTGTGTTCCATGAGTATCTAGTCTGAAAATTCATGAAACGTGGTCCCTGGAGGAAGAAACAAGGTCGTAGCCTTCTATTGGTCAGCACCTACGTACTAGTGAACATATCGGCTAGTACAAAATCTAGGGGGTTGTATCTCCCTTCCAGTAGAAGTTGGAGAACGAGAGAAGGTTGCAACCTTCTGCAGGTGGGTGCCTGCGTATTGGTATAAGTCTGCACCAGTACAAGATTGTAAACAGATTTTCTTATTATTAAAAGAAGATAGAGACAACAACAGCAGGTGGTTTTTGCCCACATTGGGTTTCCACCTTATATCTTGGTGTTCATGTGTGTTGCTTACGCGTGATGCTTTATTTTGCTTTTACTACACTGTCTAATAAATCTCTGATATACTGGTCAAAGTTCAATATATGATAAACTGTCTAAATCAAAAGTTATCTGCACACTGGTTGCTTTAAGTACAGTCGCGTGTACATGCTAGTTCGCTTAGCTTAAGTAGCGTATATAAATCTATTTGGGAAATTAAATTATTAATTTGATAATACTGATTCACCACTCTCTCAGTATTATTTCCAACAATTGGTATCAGAGCAGGTACTTCAGAAGAAGCTTGATCGCTTGAAGGGAGATCCATTATCATGAGTAATCAAGAAAGCGTGGGATCCTTCAGACCGCCAATCTCTGATGGGAGAAACTTTGTTTGTTGGAAAGTAAGAACCACAGCCTATCTACAATCACTTGGAACAGATGTCTAGGAAATTGTGGAAGGAGGATATACATTTCCAACAGCAATTCATACAGATACGGTAGGTAAGAAGCAATATGAAACCAATGCTAAAGCTGCCAATACCTTATTGGGAAGTCTGTCACAATCAGAGTTTGTCAAAGTCATGCAACTCAAATCAGTCAAAGAAATATGGGACAAAATCATTCTGAGCTACGAAGGAGACTCTCAGGTAAAACGTGCTAAACTTCAAACTCTCAGAGTTCAGTATGAAAATCTTAAGATGCGCAGTGATGAAAGTATAGTTAGTTACTTCCTACGTATAGATGAGGTTGTTAATTGTATGAAGAATTTGGGTGAAGATATAAATTAAGTTACCTTTGTTGAGAAAGTTTTGAGATCCTTGTCTGCTAAATTTGAATCAAAAGTGTCTGCCATAGAAGAAAAGCAGGATCTGCAGAATATCACTATGACACAGCTTCACGGAATCTTAACTGCCTTTGAGATGAGAAAATGAGGTCCATCAGATATGAGAGAAGCCGTATTTAAAGCTTCAGTAAAAGGAAAGGGAGAACACAATGAATCAAGACATATTTCAGAAGAAGAAGATGAGGTAAACTTTGTCAAGAAGCTTCAATGGGGTTCCAGAAAATTTAAAGGTAAGCTACCCTTCAAATGCTTTGCTTGTGGTAGAGTCGGTCATTATGCTGCCAAATGTCCTGATAAAGATAAATATGAAAAAGGGAAGGAATATGCAAAATGGAATAGAAAACAAGTTGTAAATAAAAAAAGTTACTATACTCATGAAGATAGCGATGGTTTATCAAATAGTGATGAAGATGAAAATAGTAATGACTATAGACTTCTAATGGCTTATGACGATGATAATTTTTGGGATGCTTTAGAAGAAGACGACCTTCATGAAGAAGTTTCTAAACTCAAAATATGTTTAGAAGAAAAGAATATGATTATAGATACCTTGACATACCAACTTGCTAAAAAAGAAAAACACAATGAAAAACTAGAATGTGAAATTGTGGGTATAAGAAAGGATCTTGAGAAAACGAAATTTCTCGATCTTAGATTTTCTAAAGGATCAGAAACCTTAGATGAAATTATCAAAGTGCAGCGTTCTCCTCTAATAAAGATAGGTCTTGGATATACCGAAGAAGCATCTCAATCACAAAAGCTGTCAACTTCCACTAAAAGCTATCTTGATGCAGCAAAGACCAGTGAACAGTATGACAATCGTCAGCGAAGGCATAAAGCAGATCATCAGTTAAATCAAACTCAATTTATTCAAAGGATGAATAGAAGCCACAACCAATCACAGGTAAATCATACTCAATTTGCTCCAAAGATGAATATCAATAGAAACTACAATCGCTAGGTCAATAGATTCGATAGTCGCAAGAACTTCTTTAATGGGCAATGTTTTTCATGTCATAATTTTGGACACAAAGCAGCTCAATGTGTTGCTTACAAAACCATCATGACTAGAGAAGCACGAAATCAAAGGAATGTAACAGGGGTCAAGAAAAGTTCCTATAATAACTTTTCTCTTATTGAAAATGAAATAGAATGCTCAATCTGTAACAACTTTGGTCATGAAGAATCTGAATGCAGGAGCAAATTTTGGCAATCATTTCAAAAGGAGCAAACTCCATTAAATTCCAAGATATGGAGAAGGAAAGAATCTCAAACAGAAAGATGTGGTATAGCCTTGTATGCAGAAGGACAAGAAAATCAGTGGTACATTGACAGTGGATGCTCAAAACACATGACAGGTGACAAAGAAAAACTTCATTCATATAATGCCTTAGAAAAAGAAAAGAATGTTTCATTTGGAAACGACACTCTTGCTGTCATAAAAGGCAAAGGATCTATTTTCTTGAAAGAAAAGGTTAAAGATGGAAATGCTATGTATGTAGACGGTTTAAAGCATAACCTCTTGAGTGTCAATCAAATGTGTGATCAAGGAAATGAAGTGGTGTTTCGATCAAACAGATGTGTTGTTCGTGAACTTGATACAGGGGAGACTGTGCTCAAAGGTACAACAACTCCAAACAACTTATACATACTCAAGGGAGGACAACAACAATGTTATCTAAGCAAAAATTATGAAAACTGGCTGTGGCATAGAAGATTGGGACATCTAAGCTTTTCTCAAATAAGAAAAGCATGCAAATTCAAGGCTGTTCGTGATCTTCCGGATGTCAGCATCCCTGAAAATAGAATATGCAAACCATGTCAATTCGGTAAGCAAACCAGAGCTCACTTCATTGAGAAAGAAGGGTCAGCTATTAAGCCTCTTGAACTTGTTCATACTGATTTATGTGGACCATCAAGGAAAAAGTCACCTCGTGGAGAAGAATATTTTGTTCATTGATGATTTTTCGAAAATGTGTTGGATAGGTCTGCTAAAGCATAAAGATGAAGCATTTGAAAAGTTCCACGACTTCAAAGCTTTGGTTGAAAATGAATCAGATTGAAAAATCAAATGCCTCAGATCAGATCGAGGGGGGGAATTTACCTTGGATGAATTCTTTGACTTTTGTGAACAACATGGAATAAAAAGGCAATTCTCCACCGCAAGGACTCCTTAGCAAAATGGAGTGGTAGAAAGAATGAACAGAACTGTTCAACAAATGGCTCGAGCTATGCTAGATGAATCTGGAATTCCTGCAACCTTCCGGGGTGAAGTTGCATTCACCGCCGTAACTATTCTCAACCAAGCAAATGTTCGGGTAAAGAACACTCAAACTCCACATGAACTTTGGTATGGTAAGACTCCTACTGTAAAATACTTTAAAGTTTTTGGAAGCAAATGTTATATCAAAAGGACTGACGAAAAACTTGGTAAGTTTGAGCCCAGAGCAGATGAAGGTATTCTTCTTGGTTACTCATCCCGAAGTAAAGGATATAAATGTTATAATAAAAGACTTGGGAAAATTATTGAAAGCATTGATGTTGTAATTGATGAAGCATGCAAAAATCCAAAACAAACAAAAACAGAAGATTATGACAATGAAGAAGATGGGGAGTATTTTCCCACATCAAATCACGATGATATTGAAGAATAAACCAATGAAGCACTAGAAGAAGAGATAACGGTAGAAGAAAATACTCCGTCCAGGTATGTTCAGAAAAATCATCTAGAAACTCAAATCTTAGGGGAAAAAGAGGCAGGTGTATAGACAAGAAGAACTATTACAGAATCCTCAAGCTATCTAGCATTACTACCCTCCACTGAACCTCAAAATGTAAATGAAGCATGCAAAGATGAATGTTGGGTCAAAGCCATGAATGAAGAACTTGAGAAAATTGAAAAGAATAATACTTGGGAATTAGTTCCTAGACCTCGTGTTAAAAATATTATAAGAACTAAATGGATATTCAAAAACAAGCTAAATGAAAATGGAGAAGTCATTAGAAACAAGGGCAGACTTGTTTGTAAAGGGTATGCTCAACAAGAAGGTATAGATTTTGAAGAAACTTTTGCACCTATTGCTAGACTTGAAGCCATAAGGATGTTTCTTGTTTTTTATAGCTTTCAGAAATTCAAAGTATACTAATTGGATGTAAAATTTGCTTTCCTTAATGGAGATTTAGAAGAAGTTTATATTGAACAACCAGAAGGATCCATTCTTGGAAATGATGCAAAACTTGTATGCAGACTCGAAAAGGCTCTCTATGGTCTGAAACAGGCTCCAAGGGCCTGGTATTACTGTCTTGACAAATATCTACATCAACAAGGTTTTTCAAAAGGTTCAGTAGATAGCAATCTATATACAAAGATTGACAGTGATAAATTGCTAATTATTGTTGTTTATGTTGATAATATCATTTTTGGTAGCAATGAAGAATCCATGAGTCAGAATTTTGCTTCAGTAATGCAGCAAGAATTTGAAATGTCCTTACTTGGTGAACGTACCTATTTTCTTGGTCTACAAGTTCAACAGAATAAAGATGTTATTTTTCTTTCGCAAACCAAATATCTCAAACAGATCTTGAAAAGGTATGGTATGGAAGATTCTAAACCTGTATGTACCCCAATGGTAACAGGATGCAGTCTCAACTCAAATGATGAATCAACAACAGTACATCAACCAACTTACAGATCCATGATTGGCAGTCTGCTTTATCTAACATGTACCCGACCTGACATCATGCATGCAGTAGGAATAGTTGGAAGATTCCAAGCAAATCCAAAGGAATCACACCTTCAGGCAATCAAAAGAATTTTCAAATATCTTCAAGGAACACGGAACTTTTGTTTATGGTATCCTAGAGATACAGATCTCACTCTTCATGCATATATAGATGTAGATTGGGAAGGAAGTGTTGATGATAGAAAAAGCACTAGTGGTGGTGCATTCTATATGGGTTCTAGGTTAGTGTCTTGGTTCAGCAAGAAACAAAGTTCAATTCCACTATCTACAACTGAAGCAGAATATGTGGCTGTTGCATCTCGCTGCACACAACTACTTTGGATGATGCAAACCTTACAAGACATTCAGATCACATGCACTCCACCTATCTCCATTCTATGTGATAATACAAGTGCCATCAGTATTTCAAAGAATCCAGTGATGCACTCCAAGACCAAGCACATACCCATCAAATACCATTTTCTACGTGAATAAGTGCTTGAACAAAAAGTCAAATTGGAATAAGTTCCCTCCAAAGAACAGGTTGTTGATATATTCACTAAACCACTGCCCAGAGAGACATTTGAATATCTCAGACAAAAGCTGGGAGTAGTTGCTGCATCATCCTGCTGTAAAATCCAATTTAAAAAAAAGAGGTTATTATACGCATGTTTCATGAAGTGGAGTCGTGTACACATGCGGGTTTCTATGGGTAAAGGAGCATATATGTGTTTCAAACAAGAAAAATAGTGGGGCAGGATTTGATATGGGTGCTCTGACTGATATTGATGATTAATGTCTACATGTTTTGTTCATTAATTTTATCTAACTGACAAAGTTGCCTTGATCATTTAACAATGCACAGGTAGCACAGGTTCATGGGGAGCATTAGCCTTCATGTACATTCAGCATTGTTGGCATTATGGTTGCTGAGTCCAGCTATGGCCTCAGATATTTATACCATTTGTTACTCAAGTCATGTAAAAGTCTAGGAAGTGATATGAGTCCTCTTAGACAAATGATGTAATTTGTATCCCCACTTTACATGGGATGGATGATGTAATATTTCTTGTTTTTGTCATGTATAAACAATTGGTGTATCCCCACTTGGTTGGGAGATTGATGTATGTATGAATCATCTGTGATAGCAAGGTCATACGCACTTAGTTGAGCTATAGAGGCATGTTATTCTTTTGGAAGATATTTTTTGGACTCTGTATGTGCTTAGGGGGACCATGGACAGTTTAGTGCATCCCAACATGTACAAAGGGGGAGATTGTTGGCATTATGATACAGGTGTTGTCCTTGATGGCAACTCACTCAAATGAAAAATCACGGTGCAGCATGTCAACAACAAAGAATTATGGATCAGACTACAAAGAATGAAGAAAGAGAGGTATACGCTGGTTCACCTTGACCAAGTTGCGTATACACGCAGGTTCCTTGAACACAAGTGGCATATACGTACACACACATTTTCACAGAAGGAAAAGCATGTATATGTTGGAAACCTAAGTTTTTGGTCCGAGGTATTTGGGCCAAGGTATTGGTCCTAAGTGGTTTTGATCCATGTTATTGAGAAAGGCCTAAAACTATATAAGGAGGAGAAGATCATTAGGCCAAGGTGTGCAAGTATCGAATATCTGATTAAGTGTGAGATCTAGTATGCAGGTTATTGGCTTATGGTGCTTTGCTTGATCTGAACCAAGGATGAACCTTAGCAGTTGATGAGGGATAAGATCTAATGATGGATCGGGATCTTAAAGCTTGAAATGAATTATCATTATATGGTTTGATCTTGTATAATCTAGATCTGAATACTGAAGCATGTGTTATTCTGTAAATGTTATGATCTGGTCTAGAATAGCTGCAAAATTATGAATTAATATTTACAGATGTGTATGTTGGTTGGCTTCGATAAAAGCAAGTATACACGCTGGTTTGACACAGGGAAGTAGCTTATACCTTATGAAGTATGTTTCAATTGTTTCTGTTTGTTGTTGCAGAGTTCTGGGTTCTGTTTTGGGTTCTGGTGACTGTATTCTGGTGACAGTGTTCTGAATGATCAGATTCAGGTTATGATGATTGAGTTTTAGTGATTGGTTGATGCAGATGTACTTAATGATTGTATTGCAGTTATGATGTTGTTGATGGGTCCAGTATGAAAATTGAATGAAACATGGCCTTCAGATTATGGTGTTGTGTTCTAGGAGTATCTAGAAGGTTGTAGCCTTCTGTTGGTCGGCACCTACATACTAGTAAACATATAGGTTAGTACAAAATCTAGGGGTTGTAGCTCCCTTCTAGTAGAAGCTGGAGAATGAGAGAAGGTTGCAGCCTTCTGTAGGTGGGTGCTACGTACTAGTATAAGTCTGTACTAGTACAAGATTGTAAACAGATTTTCTTATTATTAAAAAAAGACAGAGACGACAACAATAGGTGGTTTTTACCCACATTGGGTTTCCACCGTATATCTTAGTGTTCATGTGTGTTGCTTATGTGTGATGCTTTATTCTGCTTTTACTGCATTATCTAATAAATCTCTGATATATTGGTTAAAGTTCAATGCATGATAAACTGCCTAAATCAAAAGTTATCTGCATATACGTTGGTTGCTTTAAGTATAGTCGCGTGTACATGCTAGTTCACTTAGCTTAAGTAGCGTATATAAATCTGTTTGGGAAATTAAATTATTCATCTGATAACACTGATTCACTCCTCTCTCAGTGTTATTTCCAACAATTGGTATCAAAGCAGGTACTTCAGAATAAGCTTGATCACTTGAAGGGAGATCCATCATCATGAGTAATCAAGAAAGCATGGGATCCATCAGACCTCTAATCTTTGATGGGAAAAACTTTGTTTATTAGAAAATAAGAACCACAACCTATCTACAATCACTTGGAATGGATGTTTAGGGAATTGTGGAAGGAGGATATACATTTCCAACAACAATTCCTACAGATACGGCAGGTAGGAAGCAATATGAAACCAATGCCAAAGTTGTCAATACCTTATTGGGAAGTCTGTCACAATCATAGTTTGTCAAAGTCATGCAACTCAAATCAGCTAAAGGAATATGGGACAAAATCGTTTTGAGCTACGAAGGAGACTCTCAGGTGAAATGTGTTAAACTTCAAACTCTCAGAATTCAGTATGAAACTCTTAAGATGCATAGTGATGAAAGTATAGCTAGTTACTTCCTACGTGTAGATGAGGTTGTTAATTGTATGAAGAATTTGGGTGAAGATATAGATTAAGTTACCTTTGTTGAGAAAGTTTTGAGATCCTTGTCTGCTAAATTTGAATCAAAAGTGTCTGCCATAGAAGAAAAACAGGATCTGTAGACTATCACTATGACACAGCTTCACGGAATCTTAACTGCTTTTGAGATGAGAAAAGGAGGTCCATCAGATATGAGACAAGCTGCATTTAAAGCTTCGGCAAAAGGAAAGGAAGAACACAATGAATCAAGACACATTTCAGAAGAAGAAGATAATGTAAACTTTGTCAAGAAGCTTCAACGGGGTTTCAGAAGATTTAGAGGTAAGCTACCCTTCAAATGCTTTGCTTGTGGCAAAGTCGGTCATTATGCTGCCAAATGTCCTCATAAAGATAAATATGAAAAAGGGAAGGAATATGCAAAATGAAATAGAAAACAAGTTGTAAATAAAAGAAAGTTACTATACTCATGAATATAGCGATGGTTTATCAAATAGTGATGAAGATGAAAATAGTAATGACTATAGACTTCTAATGGCTTATGACGATGATAATTTTTTGGATGCTTTAGAAGAAGACAACTTTCATGAAGAAATTTCTGAACTCAAAATCTGTTTAGAAGAAAAGAATATGATTATAGATACCTTGACATACCAACTTGTTGGAAAAGAAAAACACAATGAAAAACTAGAATGTGAAATTGTGGGTATAAGAAAGGATCTTGAGAAAATGAAATCTCTCAATCTTAGATTTGCTAAAGGATCAGAAACCTTAGATGAAATTATCAAAGTGCAGCGTTCTCCTCTAATAAAGACATGTCTTGGATATACTGAAGAAGCATCTCAATCACAAAAGCCGTCAACCTCCACTAAAAGCTATCTTGATGCAGCAAAGACCAGTGAATAGTATGACAATCATCAGCAAAGGCATAAAGCAGATCACTAGGTAAATCAGACTCAATTTATTCAAAGGATGAATAGAAGCCACAACCAATCTTACTAAATCATACTCAATTTGCTCCAAAGATGAATATCAATAGAAACTACAATCACCAGGTCAATAGATTCGATAGTCGCAAGAACTTCTTTAATGGGCAATGTTTTTCATGTCATAATTTTGGACACAAAGCAGCTCAATGTGTTGCTTACAAAACCATCATGACTAGAGAAGCACAAAGTCAAAGGAATGTAATAGGGGTCAAGAAAAGTTCCTATAATAACTTTTCTCTTATTGAAAATGAAATAGAATGCTCAATCTGTAACAACTTTGGTCATGAAGAATCTGAATGTAGGAGCAGATTTTGGCAATCATCTCAAAAGGAGAAAACTCCATTAAATCCCAAGATATAGAGAAGGAAAGAATCTCAAACATAAAGATGTGATATAGCCTTGTATGCAGAAGGACAAGAAAATTAGTGGTACATCGACAGTGGATGCTCAAAACACATGACAGGTGACAAAGAGAAACTTCACTCATATAATGCCTTAGAAAAAGAAAAGAATGTCTCATTTGGAAACGACACTCCTGCTGTCATAAAAGGTAAAGGATCTATTTTCTTGAAAGAAAAGGTTAAAGCTAGAAATGTTATGTATGTAGACGGTTTAAAGCATAACCTATTGAGTGTCACTCAAATGTGTGATCAAGGAAATGAAGTGGTGTTTCAATCAAACGGATGTGTTGTTCGTGAACTTGATATAGGGAAGACTATGTTCAAAGGTACAAGAACTCCAAACAACTTATACATACTCAAGGGAGGACAACAACAGTGTTATCTAAGCAAAAATGATGAAAATTGGCTGTAGCGTAGAAGATTGGGACATCTAAGCTTTTCTCAAATAAGAAAAGCATGCAGGTTCAAGGCTATTCATGATCATCCCGCTGTTGCAGAGTTCTAGGTTCTGGTGACAGTGTTTTGAATGATCAAATTCAAGTTATGATGATTGAGTTTCAGTGATTGGTTGATGCAGATGTACTTAATGATTGTATTGCAGTTATGATGTTGTTGATGGGTCCAGTATGAAAATTCAATGAAACGTGGCCTTCAAATTATGGTGTTGTGTTCTAGGAGTATCCAGTCTGAAAATTCATGAAATGTGGTCCTTGGAGGAAGAAAGAAGGTCGTAGTCTTCTGTAGGTCAACACCTACGTACTAGTAAACATATCGGCTAGTACAAAAGCTAGGGGGTTGTAGCTCCCTTCTAGTAGAAGTTGGAGAACGAGAGAAGGTTGCGGCCTTTTGCTGATGGGTGCCTGTGTACAGGTATAAGTCTGCACCAGTACAAGATTGTAAATAGATTTTCTTATTATTAAAAGAAGATAGAGACGATAGCAGCAGGTGGTTTTTACCCACATTGGGTTTCCACCTTATATCTTGGTGGTCATGTGTGTTGCTTATGTGTGATGCTTTGATCTGCTTTTACTGCACTATCTAATAAATCTATGATATACTGGTTAAATTTCAATACATGACAAACTGCCTAAATCAAAAGTTTTTTGCATATACACTGGTTGCTTTAAGTACAGTCACGTGTACACGCTAGTTCACTTAGCTTAAGTAGCGTATATAAATCTGTTCGGGAAATTAAATTATTGATCTGATAATACTGATTCACCCCCCTCTCAGTATTATTTCTAGCAATATAGGGATTTAAACTCAAACTTCGTTGCGACAATATTAATTGATGTGCTCTGGGTGGCTTGAACTTTAACATTCAACTTCAATTATGATAAATTTGGTCCTGAGAAATAACAGACTCAAATAAACTCAACTCGGCCCAGGATCTAGGGCAATAGTTCGGCCCTCGACACGTGTTCGACCTCTACTTCTCTTAACTTGTTGTTGCACTTGTGAATCGAATCTTTAGCTCACACTAGGGATTTTTAGTGTGGCCCTCTCCCAATCTAGTGTTGGTATAGAAACTTGTCCCAGAACCTCCACAAGTTATTCGAACTACTCACGCTATGGTTTTTTAGTGTGGCACTCTCTCACTACCTCCAAGATAAATTATCCTCCAGCATTGTAACAAGATTTGTATAAGGAGAATGTTTCCTTGACGAGGCTTGAATAGAGGTTTGATTTGGAAATTTCTATAAACATTAGAATACTCTACTACAACGATGAGAGCAACTTCATACTACGTCAGCATTCTATCCAAACCCTTTTATTTGATATCTGCCTACCCAAACTTGTTGCTACAAGAAATGGACTTGGGCTCCCAAACTCTGCCTTGGAATCCCATGCAATTCACAGACTGTCCACAACATTTGGCCTTCCTCAATTTCATTGACAGTAACTAGGTACCCAAGGAAACCCCCACATTAATTGGATCGACCTACAAATTAACTACTATGGAGTGTTAGTTTCTATAGCATCAGATGTCTTCTAGCCATGAAATTTGATGGAGAGGCTAGAATACATGAGATCTCCAAAACCAAGAAATTGTTTATGGAAATTCCACCTAGAGATGACTTAATTAGATTATTAACCAATTTTTTAATGTTTTCGAAGTCTAAACTTAGGAAAACTGGTTAATTAATCAGAATTAATAAATTCAAGGTGAAAATTCTCTAGAAACTCACATGAATCGATCCAGAAATGATCTGAGCCATCGATTAAGATATAATCTTGCTCATTGGAGTCGCAACAAGAAGATATAAGAAAGGATCGATGTGGTGATGGAGAACATACCAGTGCAGATACTCAATTTCCCAGGCTTTGATTTTCTCAGTAGCAGAGACTCAAGAGAGAAGATAGAGCCAGAGGGTGAGTAACAGGTGTCAAAGGAAGTTAGTAGCATTTCCCGAGGGAGTATTCCAGTTTTGGGAGAGGCAATGAGAGGGAGTTTGAAATTCCTAGAGGGTGTGCACAAGCACTGTGCAGGGGTTGATGCAGAAGGATCTGCGTATGGCTGGAGAGGCAGTTTTGGGGAGAAAAATTAGTTATGGGGTGAGAAAAATCTCATGATAATTTTTGCTAGTATTTCTTTCAGATTAGATCGCCAGTAGAGTGTCTAAATTATTGTACTCAGATTTGTTGTTGAATAATATAATAAAGCCCTCATCTACTACACCGTTTTCCCAAGTTGGCTTTTTCCGGGGACAATTGTCCAAAACAACTGTGTTAAATTTTGTGTGTGCTAAGATCTCTCAGTTTCCAGTATTTTATTTTCCATGGTATTTTTATGGTGAAAGTTGCAGTGGTGATTTATTCATTGTTTGCCATAGCAAATAAACTGCATATTTAAATTTACAGTTAGGAGAATAACTTCCAGTTACTGCAATAGATGAAATTTTCACATGGTATCAGAGCATGAGTGATCAGCGGGGAAGTTCAGAAGCGAAAGAGGGAATTTCACTATTCAGTAGGAGCAGTGGACCGAAATTTCTAGAGGCATCACAATCCATTGCCAGGCAAGCCGAATTGTTTGGGGAAGTTTGATTGTTTCAGTGCAGAGTGGTAGAAAAAATCGACTTTCTAGATTGAATGATTCTAGCAAGGTAGAGGGAGCAACAACAACTCAGTTTTTCGTTAGGCAAATTCCTTGGTTGGACACAAAGGCTTTTGTAGTAGTTTGGAGTTGCATAATCAGTGTCGGGTGGAAAGAGGACTAGCGCACCATAAATTATTCGGTATGACCATGGACAAAATTGACATTCAGGAGGCTTCAGATTTGTCTTCCAGGTTGGAGGATGAATTTGCTTGCTTGTCAGGATCAGCTTCACAGGGTATCTGGTATATAGATATTGGAGCATCAGCTCATATGATAGAGGTTAGAGAATATTTCTCTAACTACAAGGAGGAGTAGATTAACTTCCATATTACGATGGGAAATAGAACGAAGTGTACTCCAATAGGGAGAGGTACCATTGATTTTCAGAGAGAGTTAGGAGCAAGCACCATCACTACAAAAGTATTGCATGTGCCAGGATTGGGTATGAACCTGATTTTAGTATCCCAATTATAGGACAAGGGATATGATATCCATTTCGTAGGGAAGAAAGTGTGTCAAACACTAAAGCTGGAAGAGGGTAAGAAAGATTGGAGTTCGAAGCAATAGATTGTGTAGGTTGCAACTCGACTCTCCAATGGCACTAATAGGCTGTGACGATAGCAGTGGAAAGGAACTGAATGAGTTATGGCATATGAGAATGGCACATCTACACCATGAAGCACTAAAAATACTTAGGGAAACCATAACAAGGGTTCTAGAACTTGGCACAGAACACAATGATGTGTGCAAAGGATGCGTACTTAGGAAGTATGCTAAGGAAACATTACCAAAAAGTGACATCAAATCAGATGGCATGCTAGGACTTATACATTCAGGTATTTGTGGCCCGATGTCCACTAGAGCTCTAAGTGGTGTCGATTACTTCGTCACCTTTATTGATGAAAATTCCAGATAAACCTGGATTTACTTCTTGAAGACCAAAGATGAGGTCTTTGATTGTTTCAAAGAGTTTAACGCTTTTGTGGAGAATGTGACAGGGAAGAATATCAAGGTGCTTTGCTCAAATAAAGGTGGATAATATATTAATAAAGACTTCACAGATTTTTGCGTGAAGGAAGGCATCAGAAGGGAATGGACAACTCCATATAATCCACAGCAGAATGGGGTGGCGAGGCGGAAAAATAGAACCATAGTTGGGGTTGCAAAAGCCATGTTATATGACCAGCATTTCTTCTATGGGCAGAAGCATGTAACACTTCAGTGTATATTCAGAACATGACTCCTCATAGAGCATTGGGAAAGAAAATGCCAGAAGGGATCTTCATAAGGAAGAAGCAAGAAGTTAGTCACTTCAGGATCTTTGGCAATATTGCTTATTTCCACGTGCCAGATGAGAAGCGCACCAAATTGGATCAGACTGCAGAGAAGGGGTTTCTCGTTAGGTATAGCGAGATGTCGAGGCATATAAGATCTACATTCCTAGCAATAGGAAGATTGTAGTAAGACGTGATGTAAAGTTCATGGAAGATCGAGCTTTGAAGAGATTTCGTGAGATGCCTGTAAGCGATCAGAGTCAACCAGTTGAACCTCCATTGTTTCATCCATAGGAGAAGCCAATGGGACCACCAATGGGACAATCACAGGGATCCAGTACAGTAACCAGTGCTAGCATTTCCTCAAGAGTAGGAATCCAGTGAGATATCAGGAAATGGAGCTGCAGCGGAAGGATGAGGAGTTCGTAGAACCTCCCACTACTAGTGGTTGAGTCGGAAGACATTGAGAGATGCAAAGGTGTTTATTGGAGCTCCTAGGACGAGCAAAAGAGAGCATAGGCAGCCTAACAGGTATCAAGCATTGGTAGCTCAGGTTGCAGAATCTTCCAACTTTCAGGAAGCCGCACAACATCAAGTGTGGGTAGATGCCATGGTAGAAGAATACAACTCTATCATGACGAATGATGTTTGGGAGGTAGTGTGAAGGCCTGATGAGAGGTCAGTTGTAGGTTCTCGATGGATCTACAATATCAAGTATGTTGTAGATGCCAGTGTGGAGAAGTACAGGACTAAGTTTGTGGCAAAGGGGTATGGACAAAAAGAAGGGATAGATCAATGTTGCACGAAGCGGGGATGAAATCGGGACGCTTTTTGGAAGAGGGGACGCGGAAGCGTCATTTTCCAAAAATCTAGGAAGCTGTAAAGACTGCTTTTCCATTTAATTCAAAATATAAAGATTGTACAGGCTGATGTTAAGTTTATCAAATAATTTCTATCAATTAAATGCGTCTGCATATATGTAAAGACTGGTTTACCATTCAGCTGAAAATATAAGGATTGTACAGACTAATATTGAGTTTTATCAAATAATTACTACCAATTGAATGCATCTGCGTACCTGATTCTCTGCTCTGCGTACCTGATTCTCTTGGTTTTCCTGTCTGGTGTTAATCACATTGCTCCGAGTGTTCTGCGTCCATTACCAAACCAACTTATGCCTCCCTGCCTATCTGGAATCCACCTCTGTGGTTCCCAGATCCAGAGGACTCCGAAATGGATGTCCACTGGCCCCCGTGCCCAAAACTCCAAAGAACAGCTCAAAATTTCCCGATTTACAGTTCCAAACTGAGCCCTCTGCTCATCCCTCAAACAGACTGATTTTCTTCCCCCCTTTTCTTCTCCTTTCGACTATGTTTATATAGGGAAGGTTTCTTCCCCCCAGAAACCCCACCTCCTTTTCCTCCAATTAATCTCAAGATTTAAGCTTATCCAGTAAGATATTTTCGCTTGAGTTGGTCATTAAGATATTTTCGCTTGAGTTGGTCATTATTTATTAAATGAGATTTTACCGTTATCCTCTCAACCGACTTCGAGAATAGTATATTTTCTTTTAAGTACTTTATTGTGAATTGTCCAATGTAATAATGATTATTTATTATTTAAATAAAATTTTATTAATAAAATAAATAAATATATTTTATTAGTTCTACTTAATAAATAAGGTATTACTTAATACTTTCTTAAAAACTAATTTATTTTCTTTCATAGACATTTATATGATTAAATTAGTATGTATACTAGTGCAATGCCTGCGATGCATGTGTATGTAGCTATCATACACACGTCTCGTAAGCATGCTAAATAATCAGTGACTTAAGTTGGGTCATTACATACACCCCTCCTTCAAAGACAACTTCGTCCCGAAGTTGGGTTTATTTAGTATTTATTTTAACGATTAATATAATTTGTGTAAGGATTACGTCTCGAATTTATTTATTTATTTATTTTTATTCTTTTAATAGTCGTACCTTGTCCCAACTAGGTTCCCAAGCTATTCTAAAATCATCCTATCCTTCCTAATCTCTTCCGCTCCCATCCTATCCGTCCTCTACTGGAGTATGCTATGGCGTCAGTTATACTGACCTAACCATTCATAACTCTAAGGATGGTAGCGTCAACTAAATTGACCTGATTTCCTCGTAGGCATCCGGCAGTCATCATCACACGTCTAGGGGAGCGTGACTCACACAGTCCTCCCATGACTCCAGGTTTTGGAGGATAAACGGTGGGCAACACCCTTGTGGATTCACATAAGTGTTGATTTTTGGTAGCATTGATGTGCTATAGCCATGAAAATTGATGGAAAGGCTAAATCACATAAGATCTCCAAGACCCAGAAATCGTTTGAGGAAATTCCACCCGAATGGAGAGATATTAAAATAATTAATATTTTTAATGAGTCCCTAAGTCTAAACCTAGGAAAATTAAAATATTACTGTGTATTAATATAATATGGGTGATAAAGTTCTAAATGATGAGGATCAAGCCAAATCTAATCTTAGTCGTTGATTAGGGACTTAATCTCGGCCGTTGAATCGTCAACAGGAAAAGTATAAGAGGAGGCTTGAGGGTCAGTTGGGGACACACCAAGTTGATGAAGAATTTGATTTTTTGGGGCATGGTTTGTTGAGAAATCAAGTTAGTGATCTGTTGCAGTGAGGGGCAGTTTGGCAGAAGGTTGAGAATACATATGAGATAGGTAGAGAGCGTTGGAGAGACAACGCAGAGCCTTGGAAGGCTGACGCAGAGGGAGCCAAGACTAATGCAGAGGCTGAGGAGGCCAGCGTAGGTGATGTAGAGGGCCAAGAGGTTGACGTAGAAGCAGCGCATAAGCTAGCAAAGCTGACGCTGGGCTGAAGAGGCAGCTTGAGGAATTTTTGTGGGGCAAATAGGGAGCTGAGAGGCAGACACATAGTAGAAGAGGGTGACATAGTCCCTAGAGGGTGACGCAGTTCCAGAGAGAAGCTTGGAGCAGCTTTCACTATCCAGGTAAGGACCTATCGAATTTGTTAAGGGATTAATCATCTAGTTGTTGATCAACCAGAATATCTGTCTCTGAGGAGAGGTACTTCTGCCAAAGAAGTTCTCTGAAGGGTGAGCCATCTTTGGTACCCTAGTTGTATTCAGAAAACTACATAATAATAAAACCCTCATGTCTGTTGCATCGATTTTCCTGCTTGGGTTTTTTCGGGGACGATTGTCCAAAAATAACGGTGTCCCTTATCTATTTGTCTCAGTTATTTCAGTTGTTGATCTCTATATGTGTTAAGGTTACATTTGTCTTTATTTCGGTATTTATATTTCTAAATAACTTGATAATGGAAAGAACAAGTAGGAGATAATAAACCAGATAATGCAGTAGGGATTTTTGATGTGTCAGACATAGAAATTTCAACATGGTATCAGAGCATTGCAGATCACAAGACAACTGAAGGCACCAGTAGAAATCTGAGATTTGCAGCTATCCCGAGAGACAACATTGTTCCAGAGCAGAAGCAGCTAGAGAAGAAGTGACGCAGAGCCTATGTCAGCATTTCGATCCAGGAGGAGGGTCAATGCAGAGGTAGAGGGGTAGATCAGACATACGTAGTGCCTGATCATCTTTCTCAGCCAAGAAGGATTGATGTTGTGGCTAGGATGAGCAGATTCAACCTTTGTCGGGTTACGTAGAGCTTGAAAGGCTCAATTTCTTCAATTGTTGGGGCTTGGGAAGCTGTGGGAAGATTGTGATTTGAGGAGCTGGTGGGACATTGTTTCTATCGAAGCAGAACAATGTCTAAGGAGGCAGGACCAAGGTAGAAGGAGTCACTACCTTGACGGATTTCTAGCCAAGGAATCCAGATTTGAGTTGCAGTTGCTAGAAGGATTGGAGAGGAGTGGTTTGACAGTTGGCCAGAGGATTTCCAGAAGGGAAATCAGGACTTAGAGGGAGATTTCCAGGAGGGGGGTCGAGACTCAGAGGGAGTTCAGAAGAGGAGCTGAATGGCAATGAACAAACTGAGGGACTAGGACAGGTTGGACGAGGCTTCCAACTTTGTCAGCTGGACGGCCAGGATCTTTGCAGTCCTGGATCGAAATTGCATCATGGACTTTGCCTTGAAAACCGTGGCTATCCCAGTTGACCCAGTTGAGAACGAGAAGTATGGGGATGCAATCGCGAGGGCGAAGTGCATGATCCTAAACGGGGTCAAAGATCATGTCATACCACATATTGCTGAGAGGAACATAGCAAAGGAGATGTGGGACACCCTGACCACCTTATATCAGGGCTCTTCCATGCAAAGGAAGATGTTTTTGGAGAATCAATTGCGGTCATATCAGATGGAGAAGGGAGAGCAAATAGATCCATTCCTTTTCAGGTTGCAGGACATTTGGGACCAGTTTAATTTTGTGGGGTCTACACTAGATCCAGAATTTATGGTTAGGACTGCCTTGAATGCAATCTCCGAGGAGTGGGAGACATTTGTCCAAAGTATTTTGGGCAGGGCTACTCTTCCTGGTTGGGAGGAGATGTGGGCAAGGGTGGTTGAATCAAGAAAGAGGAGGAGGATGCAACTCTAGCATTTGCAGGACAGGAAGGGAAGAGGAAGAAGAAGGACATCTCCAAGGTTAAGTGCTTCCATTATGGGGAGCTGGGACATTATGCATTTGAGTGTCCCAGGAAGAAAAACAAGGGAGAGGCTTTCGATTCAAAGCTAGCTCTAGCAAAGGCGGAGAAAGAGGTCAAGGCTGATGACAATTATGCCATGAGTGGTCATGCACCTCTAGAGAAGAGGCAGGGAGACATTGAATTGTAGTCTGGAGGACTACATACTAGCGACAAGATCCTTGAGGTGCCCAAACTCTTGGATCATATCCAACTACAAGAGCCCTTAATGACAGTATCAGGATGACATGGGTCGCATGGAGCAAAGTGTAGTGGAGCAGCAAGGCAGTGCTTGAGTGCAGAAATTTAAGGCAGCGTAGTAGAGGTTGCAATAGTGCAAGAGGCACAGAGGTGTATGCAGCAGCGCAGTGGCAGCAGAGGGAGCACAGTATAGCAGTAGAGGCAACTTCAGCATCACGAGGCTTCCAGACTGACTAGGATGTCAATATTTGGGAGAGTTAGTTACTTACTTCTCGGTAACTGAGTTGCAGTACAACAGTTAGCAGTGGCAGTGCTAGGGGCAACATGGGCAGCACGTCGAGAGGGAGCTGCACTACAGATTTAGCAGTAGCAATGTCATGGGCAGCAGTACAGGGAGCGACAATGAAGACGATGTGAGGCAACAAGCCAAGTATCAACACGGGTACCAGTGCGAAGGATGAGTGTGATGTTTCAGTGGTGGAGCATTACTAGAGCACATTCCTCACTAAGAGGGAGTGTTGATTTGTGGTAGCATCGGATGTGCTCTGGCCATGAAAATTGGTGGGGAGGCTAAGGCACATAAGATCTCCAAGGCCCAGAAATCGTTTGCGGAAATTTCACCCGGATGCAGAGATATTAAAATAATTAATATTTTTAATGAGACCTTAAGTCTAAACTTAGGAAAATTAAAATATTAATGTGTATTAATATAAGATGGGTGAGAAAGTTCTAAATGACGAGGATCAAGCCAAATCTAATCTTAGCCGTTGATTAGGGACTTAATCTCGGTCGTTGAATCGTCAACAGGAAAAGTATAAGAGGAGGCTTGAGGGTTAGTTGGAGACACACCAAGTTGATCGAGAATTCGATTTTCTAGGGCAGGGTTTGCTGAGAAATCGAGTTAGTGATCTGTTGTAGTGAGGGACAGTTCGGCAGAACATCGTGAATACATATCAGAGAGGCATAGAAAGTGCTAGAGAGATAGCGTAGAGCCTTGGAATGCTGACACAGAGGGAGCCAAAACTGACGTAGAGGTTGAGGGGGTCAGCGCAGGTGATGCGGAGGGCCAAGAGGCTGATGCAGAAGCAGCAGAAGCTGCGCAGAGGCTAGCAGAGTTGATGCTGGGATGAAGAGGCAGCACTGAGGAATTTTCGTGGGGCAGACTGGGAGCTAAGAGGCAGATGCAGAGCAGAAGAGGGTGATGTAGTTTTAGAGAGAAGCTTGGAGCAGCTTTCGCTTCCCAGCTAAGGAATTGTCGAAGTTGCTGTGGGATCAATCATCCGGTTGCTAATCAGCCGGAATATTTGTCTCCAAGGAGAGGTACTTCTGCCAAGGAAATTCTCTGAAGGATGAGCCATCTCTAGCACCCTAGTTGTATTTAGAAAATTGCATAATAATAAAACCCTTATGTTTGCTGCACTAGTTTTCCCGCATTGGGATTTTCCGGGGATGATTGTCCAAAAATAACGGTGTCCCTTGTGTGTTTGTCTTAGTTCTTTTAGTTGCTAATCTGTATGTGTTAAGGTTGCATTTGTCTTTATTTCGGTATTTATATTTATAAATAACTTGATAGTCGAAAGAACAAGTAGGAGATAAGAAACTAGATAATGCAAAAGAGATTTTTGATGTGTCAGAATTAGAAATTTCAACAAGATGCAAATTGGGCAGTGTTGACCCTGCCGCCTACACCTATCTACAAGTCAAGGAGAAAAGATTTCAACTCCACAAGGTGTGGTTGGTGGCAGGGAACTTACAGAAAAAGCTGTCACACTAATCCTAACTCTCTCCGTTTGAGCTATCTCCTAGGTTAGCTAAGGGGGTTGGTCCCTAATGAAAAGTTAAGTTAAAATATGTGAGTTTCTAGGAGAGCGTTATAGTGAAAATGGATTACTTTTAAGGATTTATGAGAAAATATAAAGTGAGCAACTTGAAATAACAATGGCAATCATTAATATGATTAAAAAGAAAACCATAAAACCAGTGTCTTATAAGAAATTTGCTCAACAATTTAAAGATATATTTGCTCAAAGTAAAATGCAATGCTCTCAAAAGAGAAAACAAAGTAACCCTAAAATGTAAACAAGAATTGTTAGCACAAGATATGTAAGATACAAAATGCTTTTGAGATAATCAACTTTATAAGTCAAAACATGTGAAACATATCTTGCCAAAACCAAAAAAATAGTAATTAACTTGGAAATGTAAAAGAAAGGGAGTGCCAAACCAAGACATCAATATGCAATTAGACTTGAAGCATGAAAAGAAAACACTTGTTTGAAATGATTACAATACTTGCTTTTGGAATAGACTTTGCATATGAAAACTCAAACCATCAAGAGACAAGTAAAGTAAATGCAATGAAAAGTGCTTTTGGTTAAATTTATTAATTAGCTCTACAACAAGATTACAATTTAACTCTTCAATCCTCGGACCTCACCCTCGCCCAATGATATGGATCTCACAATGAGGAGTCAATAGAGGAGTAGAGGATCCCTAAGATGTCTACTTCAACCAACTTATGTTGGAGGTAAAATTTTAATGAGGCTTGGAGTCTTCCTACACTAAAATTCTTAGATGAAATGCAAATTGTGTTAATTCTCCAAATTAAAATAATGATACATGCAAATGCTTCAAAGAGATTGACTTGCAATGCTTGAAAATGAAATAGTGTTCAACATAAGTTGAAATTATAACTTCAATTGGAGGAATAAAATTAGCTTACAAGTGTTGCATGTGTTTCATCAATGAATTAAAATGATACAAGTAATTTGCTTGAAAGTAAAATTTGTTTCAAATAGACAATGGCAATAAATTGCTCCAATATTCAAGATAACAATGTAGCATAAAATTGAAGCATGTATTCAAGTGCTTATGAAACAATTTACGAAGGTAAATGGAATCGAATCAAAGTTTGTTGAGAATATAAAATGGTTGCATGTAAAAGATGAATTGCCCAAAGTAAAGTGTAAGCTTGTAGCTTCAAGCAACAATGAGATAGAGAATGTTAAGCTCAAATGTAATTGTAACAAATTTTAACTTAATGAAATGTGATAGTGAGGTTGTGTTAATTCCCAATTAAAGCATGCATGTAAGTGAATGAAGTATGAAAGCTTAAACCATGCTAATATCAATCCACCCATGAGAAGCCTCCCTCTAAATGGGGAGATAGGATACCATGGGAGAAATCCCAAGCTCTCACAAGAAAATTAGATCTTTTATTAATATTACAATGAAAAGAGGGTCTTTCAAAGTTCTCAACTATACTTCAAGGAGAGTCCTCACAATAATTGCTTGAAACTTGGACACTAGACCTATTTTCTTGAGAAAGTAGTGACAATATCTCACAAAACTTATGCAAGGGAAACAAGGTGTGAGTTTCCTCCAAATGCCCATGGCTTAGAGAGGAAAATGGGCAGCCCTCTAGATGGACTCGACTTAGCCAAAATAAGCCTCAAAAGGACTCACGACATCCTTGGAAATCGAACCCCCAACCCTTGCCAAAGGTCCTGCAAACACTTGTTAGATGTTGCGGGAAGTTGCTCTTCAAAATCTGCCACACGAGTTGACAAACAATTCAAACAATGGCTGCAAAATAAGTTAAGTATTAATGGAAAAATCAGCAAAATAAAATGTATATGTACAATTATAATTTACAAAAGGCTAAGTTAAAGAGTGAGAGAAAACTCTCATTTTTGCTTAGCCATCTTCAAGCTCTTAGATAGCAAATGAAAGAAATGAAGTACAATTTTTTTTTAAAGGAGATTTAAATTTAGAAGTTCTCGGCTTGTGTACAAGCTATGTGCTGAAATCCCTGCAAAACCACTTTGTAAGATAAGACTATGAAGGTTCAAAGAACAAATGGGAGCTCCTTTAAGAGTGTATCAAGAGTGGGTTGGTGTCTCCAAAGACTTCCCCTTACACTTGATTCTGTAATCCCAACAAGATATTCTCTCTACAAAACTTCAATCAAGAATTAGTTCCATATAGATTTAGCAATAAACAACGATAAGAAACTCTAGAGATTTATTTAAAACCAACTAAAGCATTCTTTACCTAGAGCATACTTCTAAATCAAATGTCAATGCAAGAGAGCTCTACATTAACAAATCTACAAGAGCATATGGAAGCAAATTAGATCAAAGCATGAGTGAAAGGAATTATACCAATGCTCAACAATTCATCACACTCGAAATGGAGGAACACCTCATGAATGAAACCCCAAAGTCTTTATTGATATTTCTGGAAGTGTATAAGGCAGCAGCGCTTCTGCAAGCACAATAACTAGTAACAATATGATACCATGTGAGAGCCGATGGCTTCTATTATATAGAGAGTTGGGAGCATATAAGAATGAAGAATGACAATGACAAATGGCTTTGGAGCCATTCCCAATGTAGAAGTGATTAAAGAAGTGGCATGAGGTGACAATCCCAAAGTGAAATTTGAATTTGTTGGATGGAGCTCCAATGCCAAGTGTAAAAATCGAATTCTGGCAAGTGGAAATCATTTTCTTCTTCTCTTATGTGCCAAATTCGAATTTTATGGTGGAATGACAAGCGTATATGGGTGGTAATCCATGTGGGGACAATTTCCCACAAAAATTTCCACCAAATATTCTCCCAAAGCTCCCAAATGTGCATTAACTTAAGAAATTCGAATTTCCAAGCAGCCTTTTCATTTAATGCAAAAAATTCGATTTTATTTGAGCACATGTCATTTCCTTGATTTTAGGAGTCAACATCTCTTTGGGACTTCACTTTAACTCCCCCATAATTTTCCACTTCATTTCCACAACATTTAGCATGTGTGGATATTTATTTTTCTCCATTTATTTAATTTCTGGCTTATTTAATTGCCAGATTTCCCACTAAACTTAAGAAAAGTGGGTTTTGAGGGTCCAAAACACATTATTAACCCCTCAAAGTGTGTCATAGTAGAAATTTGAGGGTGAGGTTTAATTTTGATTACTAATACCCCGTACAACTTCTCTAGACTACACTTATTACAATTTAAATACAATTTTATTTGCAATTTTTGACCTACGAGAAATCTAAAAAATAAAAAAATTATTACCTAAACCTAACTATATTCCACGGATTTTTTTTTGTGTGATCTAGTATGGTAATATACATTGACTCTAGACACTAAGATGTGTCAGGGGCTCAACCTTCAAACCGTCACCCTGGCTTTGGGGTAAAATGTGAGTGAAAAAACCCAGAAAATTATCCGTCTCTGACAAAGAAGAGATAATTAACCAGATAAAAAAACACTCTAAGGTGTATTCGTTTGCTGATTGAGTCCCAACATCTTAGGCCTGTTACAGACTCAAAACTCACCATTACTAGTACCACTTATTACAATTCCCTGTAGGGTGTGGAATCTGGGTACAAGAAAGATGATGAGAAGATAGAAATAGAGTTAAAAAACTCTGTTGATTGACGATATCTGATGGTACAAGTGTCCTCTGAATCATCCTTGGGCATGGAGTCTTCATGTAATCATTAGGTGCCACTCCAGTGGTCAAGCAGGAAGTTCAGTGGACAAGAAAAGTACCTCTGGGTACTGCTTTAGTGTTGGATCAGGGATGGTTTCTTGGTGTAGCAAGAAGCATAAGTCAGTAGCACTAAGCTTTACAAAAGAAGAGTATATGGAAGAAAGACAGCTACGTACGAAGCTATATGGCTTCGGAAGCTGCTAGTAAGCTTGTTTAGGCAGAGGATGGAAGCGACCAATGGCTACTGTGATAATCAAAGTTGCATTAAGTTCTCTAAAAATCTGTTGTTTCATGACTGGTCGAAACACATAGCTAATCGTTGTCATTTCGTTAGAGATTGTGTACAATGTATAGCGGTCCAGCTACAATATTTTCCCACAGAAGAGAAGGTAGTAGATATACTCACAAAAGCTCTAGGGAGAGCTAAGTTTGTCTATTTCAGAGAACAAATGGGTATGGTGGGGAACCCATTTCACTAGCAGGGACAGATTATTTTGGATGCTTCTCAGTTGCAGTAGTTGCAGTTGCAACAATAATAGATGAGAGGAAGTTGCAGTATAGATGTAGAGTTGGCAACGGTATGGCAGTGTCAGCAGAAGCACAAATGCAACATCAAAGTTGTGCAGTAGTTGGTGGGCAGCAACAACTAGATATCAACAGCTTGACAGGAGATGATACAAAGACAAGGTGTTGTGGCAGGATGTGCAACACTAGAGAGAACACAGTCCTTGCTAAGAGGGAGTGTTAATTTTTGTAGCATCGGGCGTGTTCTAGCCACGAAATTTGGTAGAGAGGCTAGAATACATGAGATCTCCAAAACCAATAAATCGTTTCTAGAAATTCCACCTAGAGATGACTTAATTAGATTATTAATCAATTTTTTAATGTTTTTTAAGTCTAAACGTAGGAAAACTAGTTAATTAATCAAAATTAATTAAGTCAAGGTGAGAATTCTCTAGAAACTCACACGGATTGATCCAGAATTGATCTAAGCCATCGTTTAAGATTTAATATTTCCCATTGGAGTCCCAATAGGAAGATATAAGAAGGGATCGATGTGTTGATGGAGAACAGTGCAGATACTCAGTTGCCTAGCCTGTTCGATTTTCTCAGTAGCAGAGAAGATAGAGCCAGAGGGTGAGTATTAGATAGTAGAGGAGGTCAACAACATTTCCAGAGGAAGTATTCCAGTTCCAAGAGAGGTAGTGAGAGGTAGTGCAAAATTCTAGGGGGTCTGCGCAAGCATTGCGCAGGGGTTCGCATAGAAGGATTTGCGTGTGGCTAGGGAGGCAGTTACGTGGACAAAAATTAGTTGTGGGGTGAGAGAAAATTCTCACAATAATTTTTGCCATTATTTTTCTTAGATTAGATCATTAGTAGAGCATCTAAATTACTGTACTCAGATTTGCTGCTGAATAATAATAATAAAATCCTCATTTGTTGCTCCAGTTTTCCCAATTTGGGTTTTTCCGGGGATAATTGTCCAAAAACAATTGCATTAAATTTTTGTGTGTGTGCTAAGATCTCTCTGTTTTCAGTACTTTATTTTCCGCAATATTTTTATGGTGAAAATTGCAGTAGTTAAATTGACAGTTAGGAGAATAATTTCTAGTTACTATAGTCTGATTAGATGAAATTTTCGCATGGGGGATGGATTCAACAATGCTCAATCTTTCCCAGCAATTGAGGCTTGTCCTTGGTGACAAGTCGACCTTCTATTGACACCCTAAAACTTGGTTTTGTTCTGGTAAGTGCTACTAGGGTTTTGAACCTTCATAGTTTTTAATAGGGAATGCCTTGGTAGCTTAAAAAAATGAGGCTTCCTAGTGGGAAATAGATACTGTTGAGAAATTTAACAATAAATTTGTCAAGTCAATTAACACAGCTTGTAGACAATTGAATTGCAAAACCCCATCTACTTTATTTAAATTACTAAAAGGAAAATTACATTAAATTTATTTGAAAGGAAACCTGTCAAATAGATTAGCTAGATAATTTGTTCTCTTTAGAAACCTTCTCTAGTTGGGCTCCCCTCTCTGCAAATGGGTGCTACTTCATGTTGATTTCTGGTAGGATTGGATGTGCTCTAAGTCTCAAATTTTGCAGGGAGGCTTGGGCACATGTATTCCAGAAAACCTAGAAAGCATTTTGGGAAATTCCACCCAGAAATAGCTTTATTAAAATAATTAATTATTTTTAATGGAACCCTAATTCTAAACTTGGGAAAATAAAATGATTAATGGGTATTAATCTAACTATGGGTGTAACTTCTAGAAGAAGACAAGGATCAAGCATCAATGATCTTAGCCATTGATTAGCTTCTAATCTGGGTCGTTGAATATCAACGAGAAAATTATTTAAGGAGGTTTGAGGGTCATTTGGAAGAGACACAGAGTGAGTTTAGAAGTTCGATTTTCTGAAGCAGAGCAGCTACCGAGAGAATATCGATAGTGACCTTTTGCAGTGAGGGGTAGGGATAGTTTGGTTGGAGAATCTTCTCCTGAGCTAGGATACGCAACAGAGAGGCAGAGAGACACCAGAAGGAGGTAGCGCAGTACCCAAAAGGGGTTGATGCTGATCCAGAAGGGCTCATGCAGAGGTTGATGCTGAGCCAAAAAGGCTCATGCGGAGGCAGTGCAGTCTTCAAGCAGAAGTTTGAATTTGCTGAGGGAGTTGGCATTTCTGAGTCGGGAAAGCTGGAAACTGCTCCATAAGGCAAATCGATTCCCAGTTGAGCTGACACAGTAACTTAGAGGCTAACACAGGGCCCACGGAGGGGCAACGCATAGCTGGGGACACGTTGGTTCAACTGTCGGATCAGCCGGGACTTTTCAGGTAGAGTGAGTTAATTTCACAAATTTCTTCCTCTGGTTGTATTTCTTTGTAACTAGATTGTCGAGCGGGCATCTAGAGTTGTATTCAGAAAACTACTACATAATAATAAAATACCTTAGATTTGCTACACTGGTTTTCCCGCATTGGGTTTTTCCGGGGATCTTTGTCCAAAAATAAGTGTGTCATTTGTGTGTATCTTTCTCTATTGTTCAGTTTCTTATTTCAACATATAATTTAATTGGTGTAGGCTGCAGTGTATGTATTTCGATGTTTGTCGTAGGATACTGCAAATAACTTGTTCATGTAAATCCAACAAGTAGGAGAAATATCATCAGTTGTTGCAGTAGGGATTCCGGTTTAGGAATATTCAAATGGTATCAGAGCGAGTGTAGGTGAGACAAGAAGAATAGTGCCAGAGAACCCAGTGTTAAGTAGAAGAGGAGGTCGGAAAAGCTGCAAGAGGCAGCAGTTTGAATCCCTAGAGGGGTTTATGTAGTCCTATCCGGAGGGCTGATTTTCAAGGCAGACTCTCTTTGATTGAGTCAACAGAGAGAAGGGATTCTAAATCGAAATCTTGTCATGGCAGAAGGAATAGCGTTGAAGCCTCAACATGAGGAGGAGTTGGTGGGACGCAGTTTTTCTGCAGGTTGTTTTGTTGGGCAAAAAGATGTCAGAAGAGAAGAGAACCACAGTGAGGGAATTTTTTCCTTAGTGGACTTCCCGCCAAGAACTCCGTCTGTCTTGTTGGCTGAGCAATAGCAATAAGAAGCAAAGAGGAACAATTCGACATTTTTCGTGGTAGAATTGGCAACCAGTGGCTTGAGAGATTAGGACAGGATTTATGAGGCATCCAACTATGTCATCTGGAAGGCGAGAATGTCATTCCTTCTAGATGAGCATGCTCTCAAGACATATGTTGACAGCGTGGTGGCTATGCTTGCATATGCAAATCAGCTGAAGAAGTACAAGGCAGAAATGGCGAAGGCAAAGAGAATGATCCTCGACGGAGTGAAGGATCATGTAGTCTGTCACATCGCTAGCAGAGGGACTGCTAAGGAGATGCGGGATGCGTTGTCTACGATGTATGAGGGATCTTCTGAATAGCGGAAGATATACTTAGAGCAGAAGCGATGATCTATTCAGATGGAAAAGGGGGAGTGCATAGATTCGTTCCTCGCGAAGCTTCAGGAGACCCGAGATGGGTTATTAGCTGTGGGGTCTACACCTCAAGATTCCGAGTTGGTTAGACTGGCCGTCCATTTTGTCTTAGATGAGTGGCAAGTGTTTGTCCAGAATTTCTTGGGCAGGGCGACTTTGCCAAATTGGGATGAGATATGGGCAACTCTCAAGCAAGAGGAGATGAGGAGAGACTTGGTCAAGTGTAAGCTTGATGGAAGCAACAACAATGGGTTGAAACCCAAGGAGGAGGAGGAGAATGCAACCCTTGCATCAGGAAACAGGAGCAGTGGAGGCGAAAGGAGGACGTCTCGAATATAAAGTGCTTTGGGTGTGGTGGGATGGGTCACTACGCTACATAGTGTCCTCTCAGAAAGGAGGAGAAAAATGAGAAGCATGATCAGAAAGCTGCACCTGCGAAGATTGAGGGGGAGGAGTTCGCCATGACAGTCGAGATACCTCCAAGAGGGAGGTAGGCTGATTTAGAGCTGTAGTTCGAAAAGAGTTACATATGGGTAGGATCCTTGAGCAACCCACCTATTGGATCAATTCCTTGCTAAGGGAGCCCATATCAGAGTTAGCAGGATGGACTAGTGTTGGATGGTGTCGAGGAGTGTCGGAGAGAGTTGTAGTGGCTAAGAGCGCCAGAGACTGAACAATGCAAAGCTAAGTTTGCAGCAATGTAGATGGTGTTAGTGTCAGTCTTTACAGCCTTCCTCCAGTGTTCAAATATGCTCTTACAAAGTGGTTTCAGAGTGTTAAGGTCAAATTTTGTCTTTTCAAAGAGTTTTCAAGCAAAATTTGGTCACTAGGCATTAGGTCTAGGGTTTGTTTTCACTCCTTCTAAAGTTGCCCAAATGTCAGTCCATGTCATCATTCAGCTGGGCCTATCATCATTCAGAGGGTTGTCATCATCATGTCAAGTTCCATAGGGTCATTTATTAGCTTATCCATGCTTCAGTTGTGCCTTGGCAAGTTCATTTCCCTCTCCTAGAGTTTTGAAGCCAATTTCTCTTGGACGGTCAAATCAATGGCAAAACTTGTTTCCTGATGTTCATACACCTTCCCCTATCCTTAAAGTACCTTATCATACACTTCCCATCGCTCAGATCCCCCAAAATCCTCATTTTTGCAGAAACCCTAGTTTGTAGCTACAACCTGGCAATTTTCTAGGTTGGGCCTGTGTTTTGCCCTTTTGGACCCTTTCCCCTCACTCAATCTCTGAGATTCCACTTTCCCCTACTTCCTAACATCCCTCCCTACTCCCAAAAATTTCCCCAAGAATTTAGAAGCCCCCTATCCCCTTCATTTCACTCCATTTCGACAAAATTCCTTGTTTCACACATCGGGACAAGTCGCATTCAAATAATGTTCCAGAGAAATCAAAGATGAATTTTGGGAAACTGAGAGAGGTTTTTGTCCACAACATGCCAAAGAAGAAAAACCTCCATTTTTTGCACAGGTGTCATAGTTTTAAAGAAATGTCAAAAATACCGGCGAGAACGAAGGTGCTCCAAGGACGGTTGGCCAAAACACAAAAACGAAGGAAAACGCCCGATCCACTCCAAATTTTGGCCAAAGCCTCTTTGAATGAGAATGGTACTTGATTGGGGACTCCCATCCCAAATTTCAAGAAATTTGGAGAAAATTTTGTCATTTGTGAATTTTTTGTGCAATTTACAGGTTTTTCCCGTGGAATGGTCTCACCCCGGGTGAGACCATTTTGGAGGACTGCTCGGAATTTTGAAAACTTGGCATTTTTGGAAAAGGCATGCAAAGAGAAAAATTACCAATACTTGGGAGAAGCTTGATTTTGAGATTTGAGCCTCCAAAAGCTCAAAATACATCAAAAAAATGACTTTCTGCCCACTTTTTGAGTTGCAGAAAGTGACCTTGGAAGAAATGGTTTTTGAGGGGGCAAAACAACTCCAAATGCGGAAATTACACTTGGGATAGAAAGTAGACAGACCAATATTTCCAATGAGACATCTTGCACCTGATTTGGACCAGTGGAACCTACTCAAAAGTTGCTGCAAAGGGGCGCGGCAGTGAGAGCCAACTTTGCCAGAATCGACCCTTTTTTGTCAAAAAACACTGTTTTGACTATGGTTGACCATTTTTACTTGTAGATGATGGATAAATGTAATATTTTCATGGAACTTTGATATATTTTATCTCTCTTTACCCTTCTAGAAGCTTCCTTGATGTAAAAAGTGAATAATTAATGCATGAATCAGTTAGCTAAGTAATAGAGGCAAGTTGTTGGACTGCCTATTATCTAGTGCTTAATTTTAAATTAGTTCAAAATGCTCCTAGGAAGCTGAGCTCGACCCCTAGAGGTGGGGAAAGGAGTTAGATGGTCTATATTATGCTCTCTCTTTCTCATTTTCATGGTTGGACTCTTGTGGGAGAAAGCTTTATTGTATATTGTACATCTATCTCTGCAATTTAAAGAAAAGGAAGCCCAGGTTTTTGCAGACATCATTGTGGACTTGTGGATTGTAGTGTTGATGGTGTGTTCTCTACATGTTATTGTAAGTTTGTTTATGTATTCTACATCTCTCTTTTGCTTCTATTTGGACAGATGAAGTGGTAAAGTTTGAATACATGCTTTGACATGCTCAGCTTTTTAGTTTGTTCAAAATTTATGTTTTCTGCTATCTAGAGAGGATTCAAATGGTTGTTTGCCCTCTTTAGCTCCTTCTCTATCATTCCTGATCATCCATCTCAGATTAAGGCATCAGCGCTCACTCCTACCTTGCCCCAAAGATCCCCCTGCAAAAAACTGTGCTCAATCCCCGCACCCTGAATTGCACTCCCTCCAATTGCCGCCAAAAACCCAAAAATCTTTAAATCAACTCCCCTTATCAATTTACTAGCCTAATATCTTTGATCCTAATTGGTCAGCTTATTATATTGAAAGATCTACCGAATTTGACGCGAGAGAGCCTTCTCATACCTCGTAGGGCTAGCTATGAGGTGAAATGGTTTGATGTAGCCTTGAGAGTTTGTCTATCTCAGCCTAGGTGAATTCCAAGCGCTAACATGGTAGACCAAGTTAAGGTCCAGTGAAACAAGTATAGTCCTGGATCAGCTACATGGGAAGATACAGAGGACATATGTCAAAAATACCCTAATCTATGTCAATTTTGAAGAGCTTTAAACTATGTTTTGTATATATTTACTTTACTGCAAATCAAAGACTCAAAACCATTTTGAATGATCATATATAAACGTAAATTTTTATGACAAAATATCTGTTTAAATTTCGCTGGTACATGGATACCAAGACGGAATATGTTATTGATCTTACTAAATTATAGTTGTCAAAGTAAAGTTTAAAACATTTAAATGATTTTACTTCTGATGGGAATTAAAATATTATAATTCTGTTTTATTTATGCATACCAATATGATTGATGGGATAGAAATCAAAGAATAATTACATTTTAAATGAAAGTCAATGACATGAATAGAATATGGCAAAATATGTTATACTGTAGTTGACATATGTGAATTATACATAAGTTATTTTGAATATGTTAATGCACATTTTATAAATGCATGGACAAGTGTATGATTGCAGATAATATTCGTTACCAAAATGACCACGTGCTGACAGAGCCTCAGAGCAATTAAGCCTCGAAAAGATTCTATGATAGGGTATTAACCCTACTTCTATTGGGAGGGGTGGAGGTGTTGCCCACCGTTTATCCTCCAAACCCTGGAGTCATGGGAGGACTGTGCGAATCACGCTCCCCTAGACGTGTGATGATGACTGTTGGATGCCTACTGGGAATCAGGTCGATAGAACCGATGCTATCATCCTTAGAATTTATGAATGGTTAGATCAGTAAAATTGACGCCATGGCATACTCCAGTAGAGGACGGATAGGATGGGAGCGGAAGAGATTAGGAAGGATAGGGTGATTTTGTCATAGCTTGGGGACCTAATTGAAGTAAAACATGTTCATTAAAGTTGTAAACCTAAAAGTATTCAAAAAAAACCAATCATAAAAGGAATGAGCTAATTGCTATCATAAGTAATCATATAAAATAAAAACTCTAACTTCGGAACGAAGTTTTCTGAAAGGGGAGTGTATGTAACGACCTATCTATAAATATAGAGAACACAAGAATAATAACAGGGATACGATGCATGCATATGATAGCTACATATGCATGTGTCGCATACACCGCACTAATATTTATATACTAAATTAACTATAAGTACTAAACACCATGACACTTCTTCGAATAGAGATTCTACTCATCCATCAACACCTATATTGCTTAATGTATGGGTAAATATTAAAAGAGGACTATATAAATAATATATTCCAGATTATTAATAAAAATTATATTAATAAATTAATAAAATAATTAAAAATATATATAAGAAATTAATTAAAAGGGGTACTTAGTATAATGTTATAATGTTTATATTAAAAGGAGTACTTTAATAAAACATAATGTGATTTATTAAATCATAAAACATATATATATGTGACCTTTAAAAGAAATGATACGTGACATGGGAGTGTGCCACCAGCAAACTAAGCGGTGGGCTGCTGGTGGAAGAGCGGCCACCGCCAAGAAACCGGATAAAAACCACGGAACAAAGATTTAGAAGGGGGACATAGGGAAGAAAATTTGAAGGAAGAGGAACATCATCTACGGAAATTATCCACAGGAAGAGCCTGATTTGTTCTGAGGTTCTGGGCGCGGGGGAACAGTCGGCTTCAACTAAGAAGCTTACTAGATTGAATAGCCAAGTTCTGCTCAGTTTGGCTGGGTGGACTCAGTCTTTTAGTAACTGAAGCAGGGAGTTGGAGGCATCATCAACCGCAAGGGCACAGGTAAGTACCCTCAACAGTTCTGTTAGATAATCTGTTAATTAATTCTGTAAGAGTTCAGGAAAATAATTACAGGTTCAGAGTAAAAATCTCCTTTACTGTTTTTACTTCTGCTTTTACGGTCTTGTCAACATGACACAAGGTTGGTAAGTCCTGCATAACATTTTTGAGCTAACCTTTGTCTTGAAGGATAAATCAATCATTGGAAAAGTCTAGCTCAACTTGGAGGTCAATTTTGACATCAATCAAGGCCATTAGGCCTAGTGGTTTGCCTCCTAACCTCCTCTTCTCATCAGTGTTTCATTTGCAGCACTGAAACACTTGTTTGCAGTTGTATAAAGTACATGACAATGGCCTAGAAGACAATCAACAGTCATCTTATCTCGTTGGTAGAGCACTTGCATTGTTGTGTTTGGCTAATACTTGGAATCTCTTGCAAATTATGGAGGACTGTTATGTTAATTAGAAGTCTGATATTTCAATATTGAGGTCTGATCTGAATGTTCTAAAGGCTGATCATTAATATAGCAGTGGTAAAAAAACACTTGAAAAAGATCCTAAGCTCATTGGGCATTCATTCTTGACATCCCTTGCATCTTTGTTTATGATCTTGTTGTTGGAAAAGTTGTTTGATTAGGTTGCCCTCTCTGGTTCTTCTTTACTGCCTCATATCACCGTTGCATCTCACTCGTTGCACTCTTGCATGCATAAGTGTCTCACTGTTTGCAATCTCATCTAATTGGCAAAGTAAGTGTAACTCAATTCTCTTAAAAAGAAAGGTGCTCTAAAGGATAGTTGGTATTTTGATTGAATTGGCAATTGTTGCATAAAACGAGCTTGTTTCCCTCATTAATCGCTATTGTTCTCTTAACATCAAGCTAGAAGCATATCATCATTCTCTAAGTTGCCAAATGGTTCTAATTGGAAGCATTCTTTACATATTGAAAAGCATTGGAATATATTGTGTTTGTCACTGTTCTCATTTCCTAAAGAGATTGGTATTCGGATAAGTAATTACATTGCTTTTCATTGTCATAAGTGGAATAAACGTTTCTTGTGAGTTTACTTTCATAACAAGTGTACTAACATTGTGTTTTGCAAATGAGCATCACATCTAAGTTCATAACCTTGCAAATCAACTCACTCTTAAAGCACTTTCACCACATTGTGATAAGGGTGATCTTGAAAATCTAAGTGATCTAAAAAATTGCTAATTGTGATATCTTGTTGAAATAATGCTACTGTATAAATTGTCACATCAGCGTTGTTAAGAGAGGAATTGGACTTGTGCAGTTTATCGTCATTTCATGAACAATTGTCCATTGTGATATTGTTAATCTTGAATTGTTGTGCTCCCTTCTTGTCATTGGATAATTGAATTTGTTCATTGAGCACAACTTTGGTGAGGATTGTCTTTGCAAATTGTTAAGTACTTTCATTTGTTGTTCTAAATTGAATATCATTATAATTTGTCTCTAAGTACTTAAAACATTTAACAATTTCAACTGAGGTTAATCACTCATCTTGCACTCGCATTCTAGGAATAGTGATGCATTAATTAACTTACCTCCAAGCATAAGCTTGGTTGAGAAACAATAGGATCACCTTTCTCACCCGGCTTGCAAAGCCTAGACACTCACTTGTGGTTAACACAATGACCTTGTAGTCGTCAAAGCCACAATCTTTGCAGCACCAGAGGCATCAGGTTGTTAGAACTCTAGGGGAGGTATCGTTAATATAGTCCTTGTTGTCTTCTCTTGCGCTTCTCTCCACAACCTACACTTGACACTAGCTTCTAAACAAATGAGAGAAAGGATTCATTTAGATAGGCATCTAATTTAAAATTAACCAAGAGTTTGCATTTCACTTAGACCTAGGTGTTGCATTTCATATAGGATAGTGTGCATCCTAAGTAGCGATTGTTCATACGGTGTGTTGACCACTGGAGTGGCACTTGTTTGTACCATCAGAGATCATCATATCACCATATTTTTTTCAACTCTACTTCTTCCTCTCATCTTTTTTTGTTGTACTCAAATTCCACAAGCCCTGCAGGGACAATGTAAAATTGATACGAGTATGAGGAGTCGAGTCATGTAACAGGGTTGGGTGGCCTAGGACCTTGTCATCAAGTCAGTTTACTCTAGGAGGTATTTTCACTTGGTTAATTATGATTTTCCTCCAAGAAATTAATAATTAATTGAGTTTCTTCCTCCAAGCATAACCCCAAAGCCGGAGTACAGCTTGATGGTGAGGCCTTGGGTGAGTCCTCTGTTGAAGGAAATGTAACTAGGTTCGGTCTTCATAAATGTACTTTTCATATTTGTATTTATTCAAGAAAAGAAATAAATTTATATAATATATGTCAATGAGTTTCCTTGTCACTGAAATAGGTCTACCACTATTTAAAGTGCTATAGGTGAGTCAAATAGTCAAAAGAATTATGTTGAAGACCTTAAGGGCATGTTATACCATGCATAAATATATATTAAAGTCAAAGGGAAAACCTCCAAGCAAAGTCAAGTCTCATCCTATGCTAAGGCACCATCAAGAAGCTCCTTCAAGCATGCAATACCACCAAAGGAACCATCCGAAGTCTTCTCTTCAAGTTGACCTACAAACAATTCACAATTCAGCCTTCTAGTTGGTCTAAATCGAGGGACATTCCTCTATATATAGAGGTTGTCCACTCCTCTATAACGCACTCAATCATCTCTAAAATTTGCGAAGGGAGTAGCCAAGATAAAGTGAAGGGAAGTAAATCTAAAAGGGTCTCCAAGGTGCAACAAAGTAAGAAGGAAGAACACTGAAGGTAGAGGACTATTTCTAGGGCTAGAAATAAACACACGTATGTTGTAGCATTTTTTGCTTCTGATAAGTTAGAATAAATTAGACAAAAAATGAAAATATATTTCCAAAATGTTAAGATAGGATGTAGACAAAAAGAATATTGAATAAAAAATGTTAGGGAAATATTTTGATAAATATGTCCATATCAAAGAAAATGTTAGGGTAGATGCCCTAAAAAATGAAGGCAAAATAAAATGTTAGGTTAGACAGAAAAGAAAAAGAAATCAACTCTGAACTGAAAGTGTTGCAAAATCTAAATGCCCCTACTTTGTTCTAAATTCAGTTTGAAAAATGATAAGTTGTGTGCAGTTTGTTTAGATGCCACACTAGGTTATTTTATCCAATTATATAGTTGCATCATAATTGGATTCGTTTTAAATTAATTCTCATAGGTAGAAAATAAATTGGCTCAACTGTTTAATCTGAGCCAATGGACGGAAGAAGGCATAGAGATAGATTGTTCATAAAAAGAAAATATTGGGTTGCTAGTTCAAATGCACTCTGAAAAGATAAGTAAAAATGTTAGGAATAGAAGGGTAGGTAGAAATGTGGAAGTTTGAGATGTTGAAATGGTTATTTCCTAAAGATCAAAACATTAGGAAACATATTGATGACGGGAGTTTGAATAAGCAAAGTTTTCACTTTATGTTATTTTATTCATATGCTATCACACCATTCATTAAAACACCCAGACCCACAGCCGCCGCGTCCGCCTATCATATCGCGACCCCACCGCTCATTCCCCGCTCACACGTTAAACTCCCTCCACTTCACCTCTCATCCCACACACTCCTCCAAAATCATAGGGCCCACACTCCCTTTCGGCCCTCATTCGCCGTCCGAAGTTTATCGGGGGGGCGCAAAATGGGCAGTCTTTAATACTGCCTACATAAACCACAAAAAGTACCTTTTAGTCTTTCGAGACTAGAAATCCCAAAACCACAAACCACTACGTCTTAACCCCAAACGCGGTATCCTTCATAACTGTTTACCGCCGCCCCACGTCACATTTCACTTCATATCTCCCATCCAATCATCTGTCGCCTATCCGATGCCCATTCATTTCCGCTCCCGTGCATTTATAACCAAATGTCCGTTAATTAACCCATTGGATAATTAATGAAATTTCAAACGTCTAGCGCCACCCTCCCACTCCATTTTTCTCTTTATAAACACTGTGTCATGCATTTCAAAGGTTACACAGTTAACTTCTACGACCAAGATTATTCTTCAAGCCCGCCTGCTCATACAGTTCAGCCACCTGTCTTGTTCGCAAGCACATCTTCCAGGTCCACTTGTCAGTTTCCTGTCTCCACTCTGGTAACTCCTTTCACCATTTTGTCACTTACAGTCCGTAGTTTCGTTTGTCAAAATGCCTCCTAAGGGAAAAACAATTGCAGAAGTTTCAAATCCTCTAATTCACCCACAGGTTGATTTCCACCATACTCCATTAGTTGACAAGGATTGAAAAATCATTGAGACTTCTTCTCAATTTGATTTATTTGAAATTTATTGCTGGTGGAAAGAGCAACTAATTGACCAGAGTGATAAAATTGGGCTCTAGGAGTCCCGATTATGCCGCTATATTTTTCCACAAATACACAGAGCTCCAGAGTTTGTGAGAAAATGCCATGAATCCTACGATCCCAGCTAGAGAGTAATTATCTCACCTACTGGAGAAATCTTCTGTCCCATTAATGTTGATTCAATTGAGAAAATGTTGCAAGCCCCTGCCACTACACCAACTCATCCTTTTTCTCATGAAAACATGATAGAAGCTTATAACAAACTGGACTTTACCAAGAGATCCCAGACCTTGGAACTGTTTTTAACAATTGGTAGTCCTCTACCAAAGACAAATCCCCCTTATGATTCATCTATGTTTCCTGATAGAACCAGGCATATTACTACTATCATGTCCTATTTGCTTGGTTATCACTCTGATCAGTCTGTCAATGAAGCCATCCTTAGTTTCTTATCCATGTTTTCTTCTTATTCTAAGCCTACTGTTATTTATGATTTCAATCATTTCATAGCTGAAACCATACATGAGCAGTTTGTCAAATTTAACACTGAAGAAGTATTCAAGTATGCTTCAATACTTATGTATCTTTTTATATATTTTCAGGGAGACAAATTCCCATTTCCTTTGCAGAAACTTGATGAAGAAGGACAACAGAAGTCAGTGATTTTCTGGACTTCAATGGGGATGAAGGAGAAAGAAGAATTCACATACAAGCAGTTCATAGAACTATTTATTCATCCAGCCCTCGGCCTTATGAGCAGCACTCCATTACCAAGGATCAGTGAGGAGATTGTCAAAGAACTTCAATTCATAGATCAAGTTGCAACAAGAGATTGGTATTGCTACCAAAACTACACAGAAATCATGGTTTTTAGCTGTGAGCTTCCACCCTACAAACTGCCAAAGTACCTCCCTGTTAGAATCTTTGCACTGGAGTACTTGAGGCAAAGATTGAATGCAGATGAAGTACATTTTGTAGCTACCAAAAGGAAATCACAATTTAAGCTTAAAGCTCAAGTTGGTCCCTTCATTTGTAATACCAGGGCAGCAGGGGAAGAAGCTAATAAGCTGTTAAAAGAAATGAAATTTGCTCTCAGTTTCTCTTGGTCATATGACCCATTGGGAGTCATCTCCAAACTCAGGGTGGAAAATAAATTCACACCATATCATCATATAGCTAGGCCTGAGATAGAACATTTCAAGAATCGGTTGGAATGGACAGAGAATACCCGCCAAGAGGCTGAGGACCAGGCAATCTCTACATCAAATATGCAAACCCCAATTGCACAGGAAAAGATAGCCAAGAGAGGGAGGGTAGAACAATCTTCACCTGCAACAGAGGCAACAAGCCAAGGCCTCAAGGTCTTTCATAGGAAAAAGAAACAAAGGGTCCCTATGAATATTGATTCACAATCTAGTGAACAGTTTATACAATCTCCAACTCAATCTACCACTTCTCATGAACAGTAGATAGTCCAAATTGTTGGAGGCATTCTAGACAATAAAGAGGAAGATATCTTCCATGTCTTTAGTGAAATCAAAAGAAAGAATGAAGTATTGAAGTTAAATACTTACACCTAGTTCTGAAAGCATTTTTCCAGCTCTCAAGCCAGGCTTCTTTCAATCTTCGACTCTGAGAAGGGGAAGATGCAAATGGATTTCCTACAGGCCCAAGTTCCTCAGCCCAGGACTGCAGCACAATACCAAAATCACACTTCTTTTGAGTTTAATGTCCAAGATGTGCATCCAATTGATCAAATTGAGATGCACAAACAAACTGGATAGATGATTGCTTCAACCTTGACAAACACTGCTATGAGTTTGTCAAAAATGCAGGTTACATTGGCAACATTCAGTCACAATTAAAGTTGGAAAAAGTCTCCTCATTAGCAAAGGATACCAAGATTCAATCCTTGGAAAACCTAGTGCTAAGGATGGGATATGATCCCTCAAACATAAACACTGCAGAGGAGCTCATTAAGAAAAAGAACACTGAGGTTGCAGCATTAAAGAAACAACTAAAACTACCAGCATCTGAGGATCCAATGGCCAAAGAAATCGAGGAGACAGAGACTCAAAAGTCAGATATGATGAAGCTCATCATAGAACAGAATTTGCAAATAAAACAAATGGAATAGATGGAGAAATTAGTTAAGGAGACGGAGGAAGCTATCAAGAACATTCAAACTTCAACGGATGTAGTCTCTCTTGCAGTAGTTCCCATCACCAGAGTTTCTACTTCAGCCACTACATCAGCAACAGGTACAGCAAAAGGAGCTAAACAGCTTACTGAACTTGTTCAGAACCTGTCTATCTAGACAGGAGAAATCAATAAACTAAAAGATGAACTCAAAGCATTGCATCTTAAGAAGTCTATATCAGACAGTTCACATATAACTGAAACAAACAGACTCAAAGGCCAAGTGGAAATGTTGAAGAAAGAACTCAAAAACTCCTTCATAAAAAACAATTTGGGTTTAGCAAAAGAAATTTTGTGAGAGGAAATCACAGAAGTAATCAAGGAGATTTGGCCCTCCATTAAGATAATATTCAATCAGAAAGATCTCTTGGAAAAAGCTCAGGAAGCTGTGGAATCCATAACTAAGCAGCTGGAGGATATGCCAGAGATTGCCTCTGATATAATCAAATTTCTGAACTGCAAGGATGACTATGAGCTTGAGGAGTTAAGAATAAGTGACAGAACTGCAACAATATTAGAGGTAAAGAAGATTATCACTAAGAAAAATCTCACCCTTCAGCTACAAGAAAAGTGCAGCAATGTTAACAACATAGTTCAGAGATTTTTCAACAAAATTGAACCTTTGGTCAGCAAGTGTTTACCTTCTATGATGGTTATTAATGATAAATTAATGCTAATCAAAGATTATGTCAAGAAGTTAACAAAGGTGGGCACCCATGCACCTTCAGTGGCCAATATCAAAGGATCAGCAACACCAGCTCTCATAGTAAAAACACTCGGGGATTCTTTCTTCATCCTGGATGAAATCAAGCATATATTTTTGGTAAAACCCACTTTTACTAAATACACCGAGATGGATGAAATCTATAGGAGGGTAACAAAGATTTCTATCCCAGATAAGAAACACTGGGAAGAATTAATAGATTTACTTGATCAAGGATTATTAAACAGCGTTCAGTTTTTAACGGAACAATCAGCCAGCTTCAACCACTTTTCAACTTTTTCAATAATAATCATCAAACAGTGCAACACCAAAATAGTGTCAGATCATTAGACAGTTTTATTTTTGATTGTGTAAATAATCTATTTTTGTAAACGTAGTTCAGGATATTTTCCATCCTATTATTGTATAAATAACTCTCTTCACGAGTTATTAAGGGTTGCACCCTTGAAGAAGCATTTCTAGACATCTGATGTAATTAATCTTTCTGGATCATTAATACAAAGCAAAGGATTCTGAATTCTGTTTTACACAGTTTGTGATTCCTGTAAGTTTTTCCAGTGTCATTCATTATGTTTTTTCTTCATATAATTGTGCCTTGCAAAGATAACTAGGTAGGAATAAGTGTATTTCAATCTATTCCTATAAGCTTTTTGAAGTGATAATCTATAAAGAGCATGAATTAATGGACTGTTTGTTTAATTAATTCCCTCAAAATCAATAAATCATCAGCATCTTTTGTAAGCTCATGTGTATTTTCTCAAACCTTTAAACATAGTTTAAAGGTTTTCATACTTATGATTGTTTAGCTTTCAATTTGAAAACTGTGGCAATCATATTACTTTTCAATTTCTGCTTATCATCATAAAAGCTATTTCACTGTGTAAATATTTATAGCAGCCCTCTACTGAGATATTGATATTATTCAAGAGGTTAAGCACATTAGTTCTATATCTGTTTCATCCATTGGTCTCCCAAATTAAAACAAAACCCCCAAAACAATTATCTTAGATGCTCTGGCATAATAGCTAACCATTATTATCTCAGAGATACACCAAGGAAGAGGAGGAGAAAGCTGCGAATATGATAGCAAGAACAAGCAGTCCATTATTTTGTGTTGTTTGGGCTTGACACTAGGCTCACAAGGTCTCCCAAGATAAGCGAAAGGACCTCTCACCCTAGCGAAGGAAGAAGGAAGAAATATCGAGCCTTAGAAATCTGTTCTAGGGCGTATTACAGTCACACGTGCGAGCGAAGGAGGGTTGACTGCGGTCATCATAGCAACATTATCATAACCACATATATCACATTGTTTAGGGTTCGAACTAGGCCTACAAGGCCACTCTCTCAAGTGTGGAAGAAGGGTATGCAAGCGAAGAAAGGAAGACAAATCTAACATAGTTTTGTGAGGAGAATCACTCACACGTGCGGAGAATTAGGGCTGCACTGTTGCTGCCCTAAGTCTGCAACAGTTGTCGGAAGAAGTGCCGAAGGGAGGAAGACAAAGTGCTGCAAGAGGAAGTGATCTTGAAAGGACTTGACTTGTGCTTGGAGGATCTTCTAGTCAAGGGTCCAGGGTTTGGCATTGATCAATAGAACCTTCAATAAGAGAAATTCACTAAAGAGTTTTCCTCTCATGAGAAGAGAGGTTTTGGCCCTGGCAAAGAGCCAACATCTTGTGTTCTTGTTTTTATGTTTTGGTATCAGTTTGATGAAGTACACACATATGCACTAATAAGAATAAGAAGAAGAATAAGCCAATAAGGAAAAGTAAAAATACTCCACAAATTGTTATCAAGTAACGAAGAATCACACTACACACATTTGCCCTAGATTCTTCAACATGGTATCAAAGCTAAGGTGACACGTCAAGGAAAGGGCAACTCAAGAACACTCATCAAGGAGAAGCATTTACAAAGTTGAATCATCAAGCCCAGAAGTCTTAATCACTTCAAGGGCAACAAGGGTCTACAATCTATCATTCATTAAGGAGTTTTGCAAACCTAGAAGAAAGAGCCTTACATAAAGGCACCTACAAAGAAGAGCAGATTGAAGCAGGACCTACATCAAGCTACAAGTCTTCAAGCAAATCTCACCATCAAGCAAGTCCACTTGGAGAAGGCAACTTGAAGAACATCAAGATCCAAGGAAGGAAAGCCATCAAGACTCCAAAGAGGAAGAAAATCCACTACATCTCAAAATCTATCAAGTAAGTACATCTCCCCTTATGAATATACATCAATGTCTTTTTGCAAGGAAAGCAATAAATTGGTAGGTACCAATAACTTTCTTGCATGGAAGAAGAAGACTGATCTACTTCTCAAGGAGAATGAACTCCTAGAACATGTGAAAGGCAATATTGCCATCCCTGCTAAGGAACAAACTCCAGCCTTAGCCAAGTACTGTAAGGATGAGACAAGAGCTCAAAGAATTCTGATAGAATCAAACAAAGACTCTCTCATTCCTTATGTCTCCAAATTTGAGACATCAAAAGAAATTTATGATAAGCTAATAAAGTTATTCTCAGTATCCACAACCGAAGAAGTAATATCTCTAAGAGATGAATTGTACAAGATGAAGATAACAAAGAAAGGAATAGCTCCCTACTTCATGAAAATCTTTGAAATGAGAGATCAACTTCAAGAGCTTGGGGAAGTCATGTCTGACAAAAAAATGACAATTGTGGTACTCAATGCTCTACCTGAGGATTGGGGCAAATTCACATCAAGCATATACACCAAGAAGGAAGCAACCACTCTCAGTGAAATGTGGTCTCAATGCAGGACAGAGGAAACCAGACTCAAGGCAAAAGAAGATGTGGAATCAAAGGAGCAAGCATTTGCTACCATGGCCAAGAGAAAGGGTAAATTTGTCAAGTTTGGTCCACGAAGAACAAACAACAAAGACATGTCCGAAATCCAATGTTTTGAATGTCAAGAATATGGACACTACAAAAGGAATTGTCCTAAGCTTAAGAAGGACAACAACAACAAAGGAAAGAGGGAAGAAGCTCACATGACTCAAGAGCTGAAAGAAGAAGAAAAGAAGCAAAAGAAGGAAGATCCTTCGGATCTCTACTATGACTCAGTCAAACTATTTACTTCCAGTCTTCTTTCAAGTTTTTTAGTATAGGAGCATGTAGGAATATTACATGGCTAGAACTATCCTAGAGAATCTAGAAGCATGTACATGGAGTTCTAAATACTCATGAAGATGTAGCATTTATAATAAGAACAAAAATTCATGGGTAGAAATATCTTCTAGAATATAGGAGCATGGGAGATATAGCTCAAGATATTCATGTAGAAGAAGCATACCTAGTATAGGACCTTATCCATGATGAAAGAAAATTGATCATGATTAAGAATCTTAGAAGACCTCCATCATCAAAAGGAAAGGAACATTTGCAAAGCAAGGGTCTTTAAGATCCTATGATGGAATCTTCAAAAGAAGATTCATGAAGCAAAGCAGATGTCTCATTGGGAATCCAATTCATGGGATTCAAGAAAAGGATGATAAGCAGGCAAGCTAAGATGAGGCAAGAAGGGCCACACCAAGGACAACCAAATGAAGCTAAGATGATCAAAGGAGAATCAAGATGAGGTATGTATGCATCAAAGTTTAGTCATGTTATCATTTTTATATTATTGAGTCATGGTAATAGTTCTATAACATGATCAAGTATGAAAGAATCTCTTTCACCAAGAACATTCTCGAAGGCATGTACTACAATGCAATGAAGGTCAACAAAAGAATATGCTCACATAAGGAGTATAAGATTGTTGACTACGAAGCAAGAAGAAAAGCTGACTAGTCTAGGAAACAAGCAAGGAAGAAATGTTGTCACAAGAAGCATAAGATGGTTGACCTATCTACCTAATAAGGAGCAAATGAAGAAAGAGATCAAGCATGTGAGGAACACCATGATCACCAAGAATCACTATCTAATAAAATACTTTGAAAATATCTCCCGAAAGAAGGCAGGACAACTCTGACAAAGGAACAAAGCACCCTTGACACCTATGAACACCTTGGAGATATGAAAGATGCAAATAACTAATTCTACTCTACGAAGATGTTGTGATGAAGAAGCCATCCAACAAAAGAAAAAGCAACGTTGAAGCAATATTAGGATGAAGTCATGATGGCTACGAGGTCGAAGCATGTAAACAAGCAACTACAACGAAGCATCCATGACAAGAGTATTCCGAAGCATGGACAAGATGATAAAGGAGAGCCAAGATTACAAGAAAACCTGATGAATGACAAGAAAGCCACTTTCCACGAAGGAAACAATGACATGACAAACTAGGAAGGAAAGTGATCGATGGATGGTGCCCTACCTGGAAGAAGTTCGAACAAAGACTTCATGACATCAAGAAAGGAAGGAGATCAAGCAACTAAAGGACCCACGCAGAAGAAGTTGTTGATGAATGGAGGAGTCCCTAGTTAAGAGGGAGCTCTAACAAGTCCCTGATCAAGAGGGAGTTTTTGAATCACCCCTGATTACAAAGGAGTGACATTTGTGTTTTTCCATCTCATGGGTCATGCACTAGACCAGGACTAATAGCCGTAAGTCTAGATGAAGACCATGAATGGAAACGTAGACACAAGATAGACACTACATTCTTGTCCTCACTTGGGAAGAAAGAATGGGAGGATTGGGTAATCATCTCGCATCTGATACTCTTTGAGGATGTGTAGCACATCCAAGACAAGAGTAGGCAAGAGGACCGATATTCTTTGACGGTTGGGAACCCAAGATAAGAATAGTCCTAGAAGGTCATACTCAGTGAACACGCGGGTGGGTATGTACCTTGAGAGACAATGATCAAGGTGTCTATAAATCATTGGTCTCGCCAGCATTGTAGCTCATGGTCTCGTAACGAGATGGAGTTGTAAGTCAAGGCCTTGCACTATGACAATGTTGATGGATATGATGCCATAAAAAATGGATTGCAATACCGTTTCTCTTATGTGAATTCTTCAAGATTGATAATGGCCAAACACCTTGGAATATTATATGAATACCTCCCTAGTTAAGAGGTGGTGTTGAAGGAAATGTAACTAGGTTCAGTCTTCATAAATGTACTTTTGATGTTTGTATTAATTCAAGAAAAGAAATATTATTTTTATAATATATGTCAATGAGTTTCTTTCTCATTGAAATAGGTCTAGCTCTATTTAAAGTGTTATAGGTGAGTCAAAAGAATTATGTTGAAGACCTTAAGGGCATGTTACACCATGTATAAATATATATTAAAGTCAAAGGGAAAACTTTCAAGCAAAGTCAAGTCTCCTCCTATGCTAAGGCACCATCAAGAAGCTCCTTCAAGCATGCAACACCACCAAAGGAACCATCCAAAGTCTACTCTTCAAGTTGGCCTAAATGTAGGGACAGCCCTCTATATATAGAGGCTGTCCACTCCTCTATAACGCACTCAATCATCTCTGAAATTTGCGAAGGAAGTAGCCAAGATAAAGTGAAGGGCAGTAAGTCTAAAAGGGTCTCCAAGGTGCAGCGAAGTAAGAAGGAAGAATAGTGAAGGTAGAGGACTGTTTCTTGCGCTAGAAACAGTCACACGTGCGAGGAAAAGGAGGAGAAATCTGCGGATATGATAGCAGGAACAAGCAGTCCATTATTTTCTGTTGTTTGGGCTTGACATTAGGCTCACAAGGTCTCCCAAGACAAGCGAAAGGACCTCTTACCCTAGCGAAGGAAGAAGGAAGAAATACCGAGCCTTAGAAGCTTGTTCTAACGCTTATTACAGTCACACGTGCGAGTGAAGGAGGGCTGACTGCATTCATCACAGCAGCACTATCACAGCGACATATATCCCATTGTTTAGGGTTCAAACTAGGCCTACAAGGCCTCTCTCTCAAGCGTGGAAGAAGGGTATGCAAGAGAAGAAAGGAAGACAAGGCTAACATAGTTTTGTGAGGAGAATCACTCACACGTGCAAAGAATTAGGGCTGCATTGTTGCTGCCCTAAGTCTGCAACAGTTGTCGGAAGAAGTGCCAAAGGGAGGAAGACAAAGTGCTACAAGAGGAAGTGATCTTGAAACGACTTGACTTGTGCTTGGAGGATCTTCTAATCAAGGGTCTAAGGTTTGGCATTGATCAATAAAAGCTTCAATAAGAGAAATTCACTAAAGGGTTTTCCTCTCAAGAGAAGAGAGGTTTTGGCCTTGGAAGAGAGCCAACATCTTTTGTTCTTGTTTTTATGTTTTCGTAGCAGTTTGATGAAGTACACACATATGCACTAATAAGAAGAAGAAGAAGAATAAGCTAATAAAGAAAAGTATAAATACTCCACAAATTGTTATCAAGTAACGAAGAATCACACTACACACATTTGCCATAGATTCTTCAACATCCTAGTGTCTAAGGTTATTGAATATCACCATACTAGATCACACAAAACATTTTGTGGAATTTGATTAGGTCTAGGGGATCATTTTTTAATTTTTAAAATTTTCCGTTGAGTGGAAATTGGAATAAATTTTGTATATGAAATGTAACAAGTGATGATGTCTAGAGAAGTTGTATGGGGTACGAATAATTAAAGTTACACCTCTCACCCTCAACTTTCTACTATGACACACTTTGAGGGGTTACAAATGCGTTCTAAACCCTCAAAACCCATTTTTCCTAGGTTTAGTGGGAAATCTAGCAATAAATTAACCAGAAATAAATTAAATGGAGAGAAATAAATAGCTCCATCTGACAAAATGACATGGAAAATGACTTGGAAATTATCTCAAGTGAAAGGAATGAGTCAAAGGGCAAGTGGAGGATGATTTGGAACCTTGAATCATAAACACATGGCCCACTAAACGAAATCGAATTTTTTGGCATTAATTAAGCAGCTGGTGACTTGGAAAATCAAATTTCTTGAGGAGTTAATTCACATTTGAGATATTTGGAGGATTCTGACAGAGATTTTCTTGGGAGTTTGTCTCCACTTGTGTTCCCTCCTCTTCACACTTCGCATCATCATCTAAGACGAGTTGGCTCAAGGGCCTATGCAATTCCCAAGCAGATTTACGCTGAGCTCATTGGAAGCGTCTACATGAGGTGTCATCACATGATTTGATCATGGAGTTTGACTTGAGTTAGCTCCTTGATTGGTTCACACATTGATTTAATCATCTTCATTCTCGACTTTGCTTGAGGATATCTTGGTGCCACATATGGAATTTGATTTGGTTGGAGGCTACACACATGTCACATCATCTCCACACTTGGGATTCGATTTCCTTTCTTGGGATCTTTTCAATGGCCATTTGTCACTTGGTTGCTACATTGGGATTTGCTCCCATTTTTCTCTATATAATAGAGTTTTGTGCTCTCACTTTGTATCAATTGCTACTAGCTATTGTGCTTATGGAAGTGTTGGACCTTTGTTCACGTTTTAGAAATTTCAATAAAAAGACTTTGGGGGTCCATTCGTAAGCGTTCATCCTTTGGAGCATGGTGCGATCTGAACTATTGGTATAATATCTTCTATTTATGCTTTCATTTATTTCATTTTACATATACTCTTCTAGACTTGTTAGTGCAAAGTTATCTTGCATTAACATTGATTTGGAAGTAGGCTCTAGATATTGAAAGCCTTTTATGTTGGGTGAAAACTTTATAACATTGAAATACACGTTGAATGTTGTGTATTTTAAATGATCATATTATTCAAGCCTCCAGAACTTAACCATGCATCTCAGCGGTCATACCTCTTCAATGGTCCCCACAATCCCAAGTCAGCTCCACCATTCATAAGTCGACTCCATTCATCACTATTCAAACCATTTCAAGTAGATATATTTATACACGTGAATATCATTCATTAGATTATTCTTGACGGAAAATAAAATCAGAGATAAAAATATAGCGTAGAAGTTCACATCTCATGAACTCGCTGAAGGAGGCCGAGGAGAACAAGAATTCTATTCAGAAGAATTTCGGTGTTAAGCTTGGACTACATCGCAGAATTTTGAAGCTCGAACCAGAGATAAACCGTGAGAACAGTCACAACTATGAAACTTCGGTGAAGATAGACAAAGATGCATAGGGAGAGCAAGGAGACTGAGGAGGATTTTTTAGAGGAACCCGAGTGCATGCATTCGCCTATTACCTCAAGAATTCTTTAGCGGGGATGGTTTCTTATGAGCGTTTGAAGGAGAAAAAAAAAACAAAACAAAAAAGAACATTGACAGTATTCTCAGCGAAATTGTTTTACCCTACAATGGCTTCACTATACCCGACAATAGCATCACATTTCTTATAGTGACATTTCTTGATCTTTGTTTTGGATGAATGATCTCATTTTCGCATAGGGAAATTGATTTCAACATATCACGAATCCAGATCATTCTATGTCTCGATGGCATAATTATTCTCTATTTGGATGGCATTATGACTCTATAACTCGCATTTGTGTGGCTATAGGACTCGGTAGTTACACATAGATACAAGACTGTCAATTGTGTAGAACATATCGTAATATATGTTGATCGATGGCACTGAAGTTCGATTGGTATAGCACTACATTTGAATGTGGATTGGTAAAATTTGACCAGCCTTGAAGGATCTGAGAGCTAACTTGCAAAAGAAAATAGAGACCAAACCTGGATATGCCTGTGACTGAAATTCGACACTGAAAACTAATCTGAAGCCAGATCTGAAATCCATCAAGGCCTATACAATGTTGCATCTCATTAACTGTTTGTCTTGTAAATGAATCTTGAAGAAAGCTATTGAAGAACCATTGTAGGCAGTTCTGAATTGTCTAAAGACATTCCTAATTCGGCAGATTTGTTGAACTTGATTGGGCAGATTTATTGCACAAGTTAGGTAGCCTTGCTAGGCTTGGATAGACAGAACTTGTTGGAGTCTCCTCCTGTAAACAGAATAGGGCCAAGTTGAGGAGCTCTCTAAAGTTACTTTGAAGAGTTTTAAGTCTTTTCTGAAGAGTATCTTGAAGACCTTGCTAAGCAACCCTTTGATGCAGACTTGGAGAGGATGTTGAATACCCTTTGAGGTTGTTCATTGAAAACATCTTGGAGCATTATTGAAGTTCTTGTTGAGCTTGTATACGCCTCTTTGTTGAAGCAACCTTTCGAAGATTTGATTGAAGACCTTATTGAAGACCATGATGCATTGAAGACATCATGAGGTGATTTGGAGACTTTGCTTGGGTACAATGAAGTGCAGTGGCGATACCTTCTAATTGACAAGGTTGTCATTGATGATGTAGTGTGGAGATTACAACGAAGCTAAAGATTGACAGGGCTCATATGAGAAGACTTTGGGAGCCATGAAGAACAACCTAACATATCTTGACAAAGCAAAGCTAAAGGATTGGTGTCCTTGGAGTTGTTGCTCCTAAACTCAGGGTTGGTGCCTTGGATAAGATAGGGTCGAAGCCCTAGAGGCCGGAACCTCACTAAAGTCCAAGTAGGTGCTTGGCACATCCCAGGTTGGAGCCTAGGTGTCTTCATCAAGGGTTGGAGCCCTACCCATATTGTACTTGATTCATTATAAAGATTTTAGTAATAAAAGCGTTTACTTCTATTATTCATTTTTGTGTTCTAAATATAAGTGATCTAACTGATAAAAGAAACAATTGAAAAGAAATACTGATTCAACCCCCTTAGTATTTCCGACAATTGGTATCAGAGCCAGTACCTTCACACAAAGCCTAACATCTTGAAGGTTGATCATTAGAACACAAATGGCGAAGCCAAGGAAGAAAGTCCCCAATCCTCCTAAAGATGTGTCTCCCTCAACCACCGAAATTGAACTCAATCAATTTGAGAAGGCTCCATTGTTCAATGCAAACTTTGATATATGGGAAGCAAAAATGAGGAATTTCTTAAAGACTCAAGGCATTGAAGTCTGGAAATCAATGATTGTTGATAGCATGATGGATGGAGAATCCAAGGAACATAATCCAAGAGCAATGAAAGCAATCTTGAATGGGCTACCTGATTCCATGAAGGCCAATTTTGAAAAATGTTCGTCAGCGAAAGGCATATGGGATAAACTTCACGATCTTCACTCAAAAGGAGCATTGACAATGATCTCTAGTCAAGAAAATGATGGAAAACGGGAAGGAAATCCAAAGCCCATCAAGGAAGTTGAAGATAAGGGTGATGACACCAAGGCTAAAGAAGACCTAGAAGATGAAGAGAATGAAAAAGATTTTGAAGAAGATCTCACTAAACTTATGGCTGCAATGGAAGAGATTAACAATTTGAAAAGGGAAAATGATGAACTTAAGAAGCAAGTGCAAGTTGGTGACCAGGACAAGACAAAGAAGGAAGTTGTCCTTGCCAAGCTTCAAGTACAAGAAAGAGATGAGGAGCTCACCAAGATTAAGGAAGAATTTCATCAAAACAAGAGAAAGCATCATGAAGAAGTCATATCCATGACAAATCAATTGGATAAGGCAAAAAACGAGAAGATATATTGTCAAGCCACCTTGAACAAAGGCACAAGAGCTTGAACAAACTTGAAGCAAAGATTGGTCAATACAAGGAAGACGTATCCTCCCTTAGATCTCAACTAGAAGAAGCAAGGAAACAAGCACAAGGAACTGAGAAGGTATTGGAAGCTTTGACATTCATGGAAGGACAAGTTGATGAAGCGGAAAAGGAGAGAAACACCATGATATGCCAACAAGAAGAAAAGGATAATGACATCACCAAGTTAAAATCAGAAGTCACTTCTCTTAAGGCCCAATCATGTGAAGAAACCAAGATGAAGAAAGAAATGGAGATCATTCGATCATAGAAGGATGAAGAATGCAAAAAAATGAAGGAAGAACTTGTCTTTCTTAAAAAGGAAGTTGACTTGTTGAATAAGAATTTGAAAAGTTCTCAAACCCTAGATGACATCCTAAGTCATCAAAGGTCTCCCCTCGATAAATCAGGTCTTGGCTATGCAGGTGAATTGTCATGAAAGAATGATGCAAACCCTAATGCTTCAAACAGCAAGGATGTGAGGAAGCCTGAAAGAAATGTTGATGCTCCCAGTTCTAGCAAAGGCAAGAGTCAAGTTGACATCGGAAGAAATCCTACTCCAAGAAGAAATGCAAATGGTGTCAAGGATGCACGAAGCAATGGTTATCATCAAAGGATCCCAAGGCAAAATGACTTCAGAAGTACATCAAGGAAACCTTCTTCTCCTAGGTACCAAAGTATATTTCTTGGTTATTGCTATTCTTGTACAAACTTTGGGCACATGGCAAAAGATTGTAGACCTTATAATGATACCCATCAATCTCCGAGAAGCAATTTCACAAGAAGAAGTCATGAATTCCTATTCATGAACAACATAGAATGCTTCAAGTGTCATAACATTGGTCATATGGCACGTAATTGTAACTTGATTTGAGCACCTACTCAAGCTAGAACTATGCCAGATAAGAAAGTTACACAAGCATGGAGAAGGAAGCAAATACAATCCAAAAGTCCCTTGAACTCTCCAGCCAACAACACGTGTAATATTCCTAATTAGCCATGGCTAATTGGAATATTCGATTTTGCTCAAGTTTGCCTTCTATAGCTATTTATAAATAAAAAGGTGAGGAAAGGGGGACATAACTCACTTTTTGGAATAAAGTCACTCCCTAGTAGCACAACGTTGTAACTTAAAGGGGAGCCAAGGGGGCCAAAGGACCACATAGAGAAGGGGCCCACGTAGACACTTGGAGGGACTGCGCAAATGGAGAGGAGCACGTGGCAACAGAGAGGCTACGTTGGAGGAGGTGGGCCTTAGGATTTTGAGAGAGGCCAACACTATAAAGGAGAAAGGAGCCTCCTCATTTTGGCATTGGATTATGTAGCATTTGAGCTAGCCACTTCGACTTAGAGCATGCTAGTTGTCTAGCCTATCTGCAGCACTGTTTAGTGCATCGAGTATCTTCTTTTGGAGATCTCACCCTTAGCCTCCGGGGACTTCGAGTGCCTGCTCGGGCAAGGTAGTTTTCAGCAGTCTTTTGCAAGAGGATCGATCTTTGGAGTTGAGGAGGAGCTGAGCATTTTTTATGACTGCGCAATCTTGAGAGAGGAGGACGCGGTCTCTTCTGGTAGGAGTTCTGGATTGGGTTTATGTGGAGGATTGAGCTGGGAGATCGAGCAAAGGATCAGCCCTTGCATATTGGAGGATTTTGGCAGAGTTTCGGGCAGAGTTTTGGAGGATTCTATTTAGTGGCAGCGCAGAGCCTTGTGGAATAGCGTACATCCTCAAGGGGGTGATTTTCGGGGGTCGGCTATTTTATAAAAGCTTTCTGGGCTTTTCTAAGTTTATTGAGCAAACGTTGATTCCAGAGTTTCAGCATTTTCTGAGGAGGGGAACAGCCACAAATCCTCACTTGATTCTAGCAGTAGTAGCAGCACAACAGTTCTCTGGCAGCTTCGACGCAGTTCAGAGAGACCATTTCCTTACCATTTTGAGTGTATTTCTTCACTTGCCTTGTGCAAGATGAGGTGCTATCTTTCTGATCACCTCCTGTACTCTTTCCATTACTCAATATAATAAAATGGCTTAGCACTTCTCTCTGCATTTCTTGAGTATTTGCTTATATTCCATGTATATATTATTCTATGTTGCACTACTATTATTTTTATCTCTTGAGAGTCCATCTCTGGTTGGAGTGTGCTTGTGTTTGAGGAATATCCCTGAGAAGAGATATTACAGTGGTATCAGAGCATAGATCTGGCTCTGCCTGTGGAGCTAGCAGTCTATGACACTGAGGGAGAAGCCCTACATCTGTTACAGAGGTAGGAAATACAGAGATATTTAGCGTAGGTTGGAGAACACCTACGAAGAGGGAGACTGTGTTCGAGTGGTGGACACAGAACAGGACGAGCCTGTGGTGAACGCAGAACAGGAGGAGCCTGTGGTGGACGCAGAGCAGGAGGATCCGATGGCAAATGAGGACGGGAAGAGATTTGCGGACATTCTCCTCAAATCAGTGCAGGATCTGTCGAGGCAGATCGAGGTGATGGGGCAGAGATTCACAGCGATGGAGGCTAGACAGCGTGAGAAACCATGGGTTTTCCAGGTTGGTGAGGGATCAGGTACATCCCACCATTTCCCAGAGCAGGGTGCTACTCAACGTGATACTACTCAGCAGATGGCCTCACATGCCCCTACACGCTCTACCATGTCCACTTTCCTAGGAGCAGACGCGGGGGTCGGAGCCTAGCAGGAGGCAGAGCTCGATCATATGGGTGATTATTTTGCAAAATACCAGGCCTATGGGCAGGAGTTCAGGGATGCTCTCTCATTCAGAGACTTTGTTCAGCTCCAGCGGGATAGTAGACCCCGCGACCATCACAGAGGATACCGACATTATCATGATGGAGACACCCACCGCACAGCTAGTAGATTCCACTTGCCTACGTTTGATGGTTCATCAAACAATTCAGCAAAGTCTTTGGTGCAGAAGCTGGACATCTATTTCCAGCTTAACCAAATGTCGGAGACGGAGGCCATCAAGGTGGCGACATTACATTTGGATGGTGAGGCCCAGGATTGGTGGTTCCATGGGATGGTTACACTCGGACATTCCACAGCGATGACATATGCCGAGTTCACCAGGAGATTGATGGAGAGGTTTGACCGAAGGGATCCGGAACAACACTTTGTTGAGCTGACGAGGCTCAAATAGACCGGGAGCCCAGAGACCTACATTGCAGACTTCTTGAGGGTTTCAGTGATGGTGCCAGATCTATCTGCGGCACGGAGGATCTACATGTTTGTTGAGGGGTTAGCAGAGCCACTTCGGGGTTTAGTCAGATCCACTAGACCAGCCACACTCCAGGCTGCTATTAGCAGGACCCAGGACTTACAGGATGCCTTACCCAGGACCCGGACACCTTACCCCCAGAGACAGGCTTTCCAGCCTAAGGGGAAGGATGTGAGGATTCTGCCTCCAAAGGGGAATCCAGGACGAGCACAGATTGATGATGATGCCAAGAGGGAGTTGAAGAAGAAGCGGTTGTGCTTTACCTGTCAAGAGCCGTGGGCACCGGGACACAGATGTGCTACTGGCAAAGCACATTTTATTGAGGTATTCTCCGAGAGTAGCGGGGAAGAGGATGAGGAGGATGATGTGGAGGCAGGAGATAGTCATGCTGCGCAGGATCCCTTGCCACCTCCACCACCACCAGCAGGTGGTGCAGCTTTTGCACCTACCGGAGGGGCCCTTGCAGCGTTGCAAGGAGTTCCCAAGTATTTGACATTGCGCGTACGGGGGACAGTACGTGGCCAGCGAGTATCAGTTTTGGTTGACAATGGGGCAACCCACAACTTCATCGATGCACAGATGGTTGAGCGGAGAGGTATACAGACAGAGAGCTTCGATGGATTTTCAGTTTTGGTCCCAAGAGATCAGACCATGTTGTGTGCTCGTTATGTCCCAGAGTTATCAGTGACAATGGGCACCTACACACTGACTAACCACTTTTTCGTGGTCAATATTCTGGACACCAACATGGTACTGGGTGTTCAGTGGCTTATCACTCTAGGGAAGGTCACAACAAATTGGAAGGCGCTAGAGATGGAGTGGGATGATGAGAAGAGAGGGAGGCATGAGAAGATACGGGGATAGCACACATATCCACCTCACACTGTTTCGGCTCATCAGATGGAAGCAATCTTTCAGAAAGGAGATGTAGAGTGGGCAGTGGAGCTGCGTGCATCAGAGGCAGGGACTACAGGACAGACGGTGCATCCAGAGATATAGTCCATCCTTGACTAGTATGCCACAGTGTTTGGGGAGATTCCGCCAGGACAGCCGCCAGACCGAGGGTTTGAGCACACCATTGAGCTTGAGCAGGGCATACAGGCAGTGATTACTACCCCCTATAGGCATCCCAAGGCCTATCGGGATGAGATTGAGTGGGCCATTCAGGAGTTGCTAGCTCTTGGGCACATTCGGCCGAGCATGAGTCCTTTTGCTTCTTTCGTGCTGTTGGTGAAGAAGAAGGACGGCACATTGAGGATGTGCATTGACTACAGGGCCCTGAACAAGAAGACACTGAAGAACAGGTACCCCATACCCAGGATTGGTGAGTTGATGGATGAGTTTTGAGGAGCATGGTTTTTCTCAAAGATTGATTTGAGATCTGGGTAACATCAGATTTGCGTGACATTCCCAAGACCGCCTTCAAGTGTCACTATGGGCACTTTGAGTTTTTGGTGATGCCCTTCGAGCTAACCAATGCCCCTGCTACATTCCAGTCCTGCATGAATCACATATTCCGTAGTCACTTAAGGAAGTTTGTGTTGGTTTTCTTTCATGATATCCTCATTTACAGCAGGACTTGGGAGGAGCATCTCCAGCACATTGAGACAGTGTTATGCATCTTGGAAGAGCAGCAGTTCTATGCCAAGCTCTCCAAGTGTGAGTTTGGGTTGATGGAGATGTTGTACTTGGGACACATCATAGGGGTGGACGGAGGGAGAGTCCACGAGGAGAATATCAGGGCCATCAGAGATTGGCTAGACCCGAGGAACGTGACAGAACTTCGGCGACTCATTGGCATTTGTACTCACTACCGGAAGTTCGTCAAGAGTTTCTCACATCTTGCTGCACCCCTGACAGATCTAACGAGGAAGGGGGCATTCAGTTGGTTGGATACAGCGCACCGAGCCTTTGACAGGCTCAAGGAGGTTATGAGAAGCTGCCCAGTGCTTGCATTGCCGAATTTTTTGTAGCCATTTGTTTTGGAGTGTGATGCGTCGGGAGAGGGGATCGGCGCAGTGTTGATGCAGGGAGATCACCCTATAGCCTTTGAGAGCCGGAAGCTCCTTCCGCACAAGAGGTTGTATTCTATATACGACAAGGAAATGTTGGCCATTATGCATGCATTGGCCAAGTTCCAGCAATATTTAGTGGCTAACAAGTTCAGGGTGAGGACTGATCACAACAACCTCAGGTTCTTTTTGGAGCAAAAACAGCTACAGGAGAGGTAACAAAAGCGGATCTTGCATATGACTTTGACATTGAGTATGTCAAGGGTAAGAACAACGTGGTACCAGATGCCCTTTCACATAGACCAGCCACGTTGTCTCTTATGAGCTTGGACACAAACTAGAGGGCTCGACTCTTAGTAGAGTACTCCAAGGACAGATTTGCATGTGAGGTTCTAGATAGGCAAGTGGCGAATGACAGGTATAGGGTGGTCGATGAGATCATCTACTACAGGGACCGGATCTTCTTGACTAAGGGATCTCAACTCAAGAAGAAGATACTCCAGGCATGACATGATTCACCATTGGCCGGCCACCAGGGGTCGGGCGGAGAGACAGTTTGAGGTAGGGGACTTGGTCTACCTACGATTATAGCCATACCGACAGTCGTCACTGTAGCAGAAGGGGGCTAAGAAGCTCAAGCCCCGCTTTTATGGGCCATACAGGGTGATATGCAGGATTGGACAGGTTGCGTATGAGTTGGAGCTGCCCCAAGGCAGCAAGATTCATAACGTTTTTCATGTATCATGCCTGAAGAAGGCATTGGGGCAACAGGTGACAGTGACAGACGAGCTACCACCCACGGATGATGAGGGGCATTTGGTGTTGCAGCTAGAGGCTATTATTGATACCAAGGAGAGGCAACTGCGGAGTAGGACAGTCCGGGAATTTTTGGTGAGGTGGAAGAATTTACCGAATGAGGATGCCACTTGGGAGAGTGAGAAAATTTTGCAGCATCCATCACTTCAGTTGCTTGAGGACAAGCAACATTTTGCCAGGGGAGACTATAATATTCCTTATTAGCCATGGCTAATTGGAATATTCGATTTTGCTCAATTTTGCCTTCTATAGTTATTGATAAATAAAAAGGTGAGGAAAGGGGGACATAACTCACTTTTTGGAATAAAGTCACTCCCTAGTAGCACAACGTTGTAACTTAAAGGGGAGCCAAAGGACCACGTAGAGATGGGGCCCACGTAGACACTTGGAGGGACTGCGCAGATGGAGAGGAGCACGTGGCAAGAGAGAGGCTACGTTGGAGGAGGTGGGCCTTAGGGTTTTGAGAGAGGCCAACACTATAAAGGAGAGATGAGCCTCCTCATTTTGGCATTCGATTATGTTCCATTTGAGCTAGTCACTCCAACTTAGAGCACGCCAACTGTTTAGCCTGTCTGCAGCACTGTTTAGTGTATCGAGTGTCTCCGTTCGGAGATCTCACCCTTAGCCCCGGGGGACTTCAAGTGCCTACTCAGGCAAGGTAGTTTTCAGCAGTCTTTTGCAGGAGGATCGATCTTTGGAGTTGAGGAGCTGAGCATTTTTGATGACTGCACAATCTTCAGAGAGGAGGACGCAGTCTCTTCTGGTAAGAGTTCCGGATTGGGTTTATGTGGAGGATTGAGCTGGGACATTGAGCAAGGGATCAGCCCTTGCATATTGGAGGATTTTGGCAGAGTTTCGGGCAGAATTTTGGAGGGTTTTATTTAGTGGCAACGCAGAGCCTTGAGGAATAGCATAGATCCTCAAGGGGGTGATTTTCAAGGGTCAGCTATTTTAGAAAAGCTTTCTGAGCTTTTCTGGGTTTATTGAGCAGAGGCTGATTCCAGAGTTTCAGCATTTTCTGAGGAGGGGAACGGCCCCAAATCCTCACTTGATTACAGCAGCACAGCAGTTCTCCGGCAGCTTGGACGCAATTCAGAGAGAGGCCATTTCCTTACCATTCTGAGTGTATTTCTTCACTTGCCTTGTGCAAGTCGAAGTGCTATCTTTCTGATCACCTCCTGTACTCTTTCCATTACTCAGTATAATAAAATGGCTTAGCACTTCTCTCTGCATTTCTTGAGTATCTGTTTATATTCCATGTATATATTATTATATGTTGCACTACTGTTATTTTTATCTCTTGAGAGTCCATCTCTGGTTGGAGTGTGCCTGTGTTAGAGGAATATCCCTGAGAAGGGATATTACAACATGTTGTTGACCTAATCTTCGACAATCTAAGTATTTGATGGGGAGACTCTGCCAAAAGGAAGATCATGCATACAGTTAGGAGGAGCTTATGATGATTAAGCATTCTTGCAGAAGCCATCTGTGAATGGACCTTATGAAATTCATGATTGACAATCATTCTTTGATAGATCATTTCTCAAGAACACTCCATTGAAGAACATGATCTCTTATCTATCCAATGGACTATTGTTGACAATCTCTTCCATTTTCATCACAAAGCAAGCAATCTTTCTTGAGCTAAAAAAGTTTATAAAGACAGGGGGAGTTGGTTCATCATATGAAGAAATTCAAACACATATATCATGGACCACATTGCCAAAAGAAAGAGCACCATGACAGGGGGAGTACCATACCTATGAAGACCTACTATTGATGAAGAAAAGAAGCAACTTGATAGGGGGAGTACTGGGCCACCCCGTTTGTCATTGATGTCAAAGGGGGAGAGAATGTTGAAGGGCAAGAATATTGCCATCAATGACAAAGGGGGAGATTGTTAATCAAGGTTGTCATTGATGTCAATATGGCATTATTGGAGATGGCAAATATTCTTGTGATTGATGAACCTCATGAAAACCCTAAGGTGTGAAATTATAACCCTAAGTAAAAGACCCTAGGTCTATGTTAATCTAATGTTGAATTCCTCCTTTGCTTGTTAAAGAACCATAAGGCGAAACCCTAACCCTAAGTCCAACCTCAAACCCTAATTCTTCATAGAACCATTAATCCTAAATACATACCTTTATAAAATAATAAAATCCTATCCTAGTTTCCTTACGAAAGAAATCCCTAGTATAAAATCCTAAATCCTAAATTCTCTTGACTTAAATCTTATAAATCATAACCCATGACACTTTACCAATTAGCAAAAAGAATTAAAAAAAAAGGGGAAGTCTTTCCTATACACAATCTAATTAAACGACCAACTGATCATATATATCCAAAAGCCTATGTTGGGTCAAAACTTTATAACATTGAAATACACATTGAACGTTGCATATTTTAAATGATCATATTATTCAAGCCTCCAGGACTTAACCATGCATCTCAATGGTCATACCTTCTCGATGGTCCCCACAAACCCAAGTCAGCTCCACCATTCATATGGCAACTCCGTACATCATCATTCAAACCATTTCAAGTAGATATATGTATACACGTGAATATCATTCATTAGATTATTCTTCACAAAAAACAAAATCAGAAATAAAAATATAGCGTATAAGTTCACATCTCGTGAACTAGCTAAAGGAGGTCGTGGAGAACAAAAATTATGTTTGGAAGAATTTTGGCGTTAAGCTCGGACTACATTGCATAATTTTGAAGCTCGGACCAGAGATAAACAGTAACAATCACAGCTATGAAACTTCGGTGAAGATAAACAGAGGAGTATAGGGAGAGCAAGGAGACCGAGGACGATTTTTGAGAGGAACCTGAGGCCACGCGTTCGCCTATTACCTCAGGAAATCTTTAGCAGGGATGGTTTCTTTTGAGCATTTGAAGGAAAGTTTTTTTTTGAATTTCGTTGATAGTATTCTGAGTGAAATTATTTTACCCTAGAGTGGCTTCACTAAACCCGACAATGGCATCACATTACTTATAGTGACATTTCTCAATCTTTGTTTTGGATGAATGATCTCTTCTTCACATAGGGAAATTGATTTCAACATATCACAAATCCAGATCATTCTCTGTGTCGATGGCACAATTATTCTCTATTTGCGTGGCATTATGACTCTATAACTTGCATTTCTGTGTGGCTATAGAACTCGGTAGTTACGCATAGATACAAGACTGTGAATTGTGTATAACATATCGTAATATATGTGGATCGATGGCACTGAAGTTCGGTTGGTAATAGCACCACGTTCGAATGTGGATTGGTTAAATTTGACCAGCCTTATAGGATCTGAGAGAGACTCGCAGAAGAAAATAGAGACCAAACCTCGATATGCCTGTGACTGAAATTCAACACTGAAAACTAATCTGAGGCCAAATCTGAAATCCGTTAATGCCTATACAATGTTGCATCGCATTAACTGTTGGTTTTGTAAATGAACCTTGAAGAAAGCTATTGAAGAACCATTGTAGGCAGTTATGAATTGTCTAAAGACATTCTTGATTGGGCATATTTGTTGAACTTGATTGGGCAGATTTATTGCACAAGTTGGGTAGCCTTATTATGCTTGGATAGACAGAACTTGTTGGAATCTCCTCTTGTAAATAAAATAGGGCCAAGATGAGGTGCTCTCTAAAGTTACTTTGAAGAGTTTGAAGACTTTTCTGAAGAGTATCTTGAAGACCTTGCTAAGCAACCCTTTGATGCAGACTTGGAGAAGATGTTGAATACCCTTTGAGGTTGTTCATTGAAAACATCTTGGAGCATTATTGAAGTTCTTGTTGAGCTTGTATAAGCCTCTTTGTTGAAGCAACCTTTCGAAGATTTGATTGAAAGATTTGATTGAAGACCTTATTGAAGACCATGATGCATGGAAGACATCATGAGGTGATTTGGAGACTTTGCTTGGGTACAATGAAGTGCAATGGTGATACCTTCTAATTGACAAGGTTGTCCTTGATGATGTAGCGTGAAGATTACAATGAAGTTGAAGATTGACAGGGTTCATTGAAGAAGACTTTGGGAGCCGTGAAGAACAACCTAACATATCTTGACAAAGCAAAGCTAAAAGATTGGTGTCCTTCGAGTTGGTGCTCCTAAACTCAAGGTTGGTGCCTTGGAAAAGATAGGGTCGAAGCCCTAAAGGTCGAAGCCTCATTAAAGTCCAAGTAGGTGCTTGGCGCATCCCATGTTGGAGCCTGGGTGTCTTCATCAAGGGTTGGAGCCCTACCCATATTGTACTTGATTCATTATAAAGATTATAGTAATAAAATTGTTTACTTCTATTATTCATTTTTGTGTTCTAATATGAGTGATTTAACTGGTAAAAGTAACAATTGAAAATAAATACTGATTCAGCCCCCTCTCAGTATTTCCAACAATTTGGACATAGCTTGTATACAAGCAAACATTTCATATTTTAAATTTCTTCAAATAGTGCTTCATTCATTTTATATTAAATACTCAAAAATATTTTCTAAACTAAAGCAAGTGATGGGGTTTACTCCCATCACTAGATTTGGTTTCTTGTACATTATTTATTTGTTTTAGATATTCTCTCTACACTAACTGTGTCTTTGTTTTGCAACCCATAATTGGAGTGTGGATAACAAGAGGCTTAAGGAAAACTCTTCTTGCAAGACCTCTCAAGCATTCAAGGTTCATCTTCAAGGAGTTCGTGGACATTAGAGGAAGGTTTCCATCTAGCTATGTCATGGACAAGATAGACTAGCTCATTTTCTCTTGCAAGAGTTCATCTTTCATTGGAGGCTGATCTTTGGGATACCAAAAGACACCTACCATCTTCAAAATCGAGAGCATTCTTGTTGTACTTGCCTTAGTTTCTAATTTTGACTTTCAAGAAGGAAATCTAGTGTTTGAAAAGCCTCATATGTTGTAAAAGATTCATCTTGAAGTTTTAGTAGAGATCCTTTGGAAGGTTTCTCATCTTTGTTACAATTTAATAAAAAGACAGTTTTTCTTGTGGGAGCTTGGGTTTCACCCAAGCATCTTGTTCTCCTTATTTAAAAGGAGAAACATGTGTGTGGATTGATCTTGCATTATTTTCTTAGTTTTCATTTGGCATGCCTTAAGAATTGACACAATCTCATCATCACAATCTAACTTTCTAGATTAGATTTTGCTAGTAGTTTCCATTTTATGCCTTGCATTTTAAGTTTTGCTTCTAAGCACAACTTGGGATCCCACTTTGGAGCCACTTATTATATTATATGCAAGCATCTCAATTCATGTGACAAAATTTTATTTAGTTAAATTGGCAAATTGCTTTATGTTTTCCTTACCATTGGCTCATTGGTTATTTGTTTATTTATTTTAAAGTTATATGCTCACTTTGCCAGCATATCATACTTTGAAGCTTATGTTCTTGTATCTTGTACAATTTTGAGAGCAATTATTCAAGTTATCTCATTGAGCATATTTCCATTTACTTGAAGCATTTCCTTTTTTTGAGAAGCATTAGTAATCTTACTTGCATACCATATTAGGCATTTTAGCATAGTTGCATTTTAATTCAATTTACCTCCAAGCATAAGCTTGGTTGATAGAAATCATAAGGAAAAGATTTTATGGGAAAATTCTTCCAATTGGTACAAAGTAAAGTAAAAGCGTGTGATCCTTCAATTATGTTGGTGGCTTGTTGTTGAGGAATCTAGGGCAATTAGGTATAGCAGCATTCTTCTTTGACTTGATAATAATTTGCGGAGTTGTTTTACTTTTTCTTGTTAGCTTAATCTTCTTATTCTTATTATTAATGCATGTGTGTGTACTTCATCAAACTGCTACCAAAACATAAGAACAAGAACACAAAATGTTGGCTCTCTTCCAGGGCCAAAACCCGTCTTCTCTTGAGAGGAAAACCCTTTAGTAAGTTTCTCTTAGTGAAGCTTCTTATTGATCAATGCCAAACCCTAGACCCCTGATTTGAATATCCTCCAAGTACAATTCAAGTCCTTCTAGCACTTCGTTTCCTCGACACTTCCTCCTCCTCCTTCCAGCACTTCATTCTTCTTTCAACTGTTGATAGACCTTGTTGCACTTGCTCTCGAAGAGACACCTTTTGAGGAGTCCCTTTTCTTGCGATGATCCCTTCCTTCTTCTTGACCAAATGAGCTCCTTCTTTAAGGTGTAGGTGCAGACTTGATATGACTGTCCTGCAGACCTAAATTCTCGCATGTGTGTTGATTTACTTGATATGGTAAACTCTTTTCCTCCTTCGCTTGAGTGTCCTTCTCTTTCGCTTGATTCGGAGGCCTTATAGACCTAGGTTACTAGCCCAATTAGAGAGATATGCCAACTGTGGGTTTCTGTTGTTATGACCGCAGGAAGCCTTTCTTTTCCTCACACGTGGGAAAGCAGGTTGCCCTAGAAACAATCCTTTAAGGTTCGGTGTTCTTCCTTCCTTCCTTGTTGCACTAGAGGCTCCCTTTCTCATCTCTTTTTCACCATTTACTTGCTCATTTACTTCGCTGATTTTAGAGGTAAGTGAGTGTGCTATAGTGGAGTGCACAGCCTCAAGATATAGAGGATTGTCCCTCCCTTTAGGCCGATTTGAAGGCCTACTTGAGCACTGTTTGGAGGTTGACTTGTTGTCTTACTTTGGATGGCTTCTTTGGTGGTGTCACATGCTTGAACGAGCCTCTTTGATGGTGCCTTTGCATAGGAGGGGACTTGACTTTGCTTGGAGGTATTCCCTTGACCCTTAATGCATGGTGTAACATGCCCTTAAGGCCTTCAATATTTCTTTTTGACTATTTGACTCACCAATAGAACTTAACATGTGCTAGACCTATTTCACTGAGCAAACAACTCATTGACATATATTATAAAAATAATATTTATTTTCTTGATTAAGTACGAATATCAAAAGTACATCTATGAAGGCCGAACCTAGTTACATTTCCTTCAACACTTGTCCCCTCGTAGGAACGAAGGCACACACTGCCTAGTAAGGCTCACCACCGTGTCCTCAGCCCCTCTTTCTTACAGTCACCCCAATTTTTGCCCTTTGGTAAGAGTTCAAGGCAAATTTCTATCACCTAGACTAGGCATTTATCTTAAAATTAACCAAGATAATTGCAATGAATTTTAGTTTAAGTGCATATAATATTAACACATTTTACTTTCAAGGTATTCTATTTGCAAATTATTTATGTATTTGCCATGATGAAAATGTTTGAATTTGATTATCTTATTTAGGCAAGTATCATCTTGTTCATTTTTGCAAGTAAAGTTTTAGCTTGTTTCCTTTGCAAGTCATTTTATATTGCTTCCTTACATACTCTAGCATTGTGAAAGATTGTATTTTGAAAGCAAATTTTATATCTTGCAAGTCATATCTAATCTTGCTAACATCTTTTTCTTTGATTGACAAGGTTACTTGTGTTTCAATTTCAAACACTTCATTTTTTAGAGCAAGTATTATTTATTTTTCAATAATATTGAAGGCACTAGTTTTATATATGTTAATCTTTGATTCATGTGTTGATGGTTATTGAAGTATATTTTATTTAATAGTGCTCATTATATTTGCTCACAATCTCAAGTAATTCAAATTTGACACCTCCTAGACACCTCACATCATCTTTTAACTTAGATTTTCATTAGGTACCAGAGCTTAAACGAAGAGAGAGTTGGAAGTAGGTGACAACCCCATCTTTGAAATTTACCACCAACCACACCTTGTGGGGATAAGGGATTTTCTGACTAACTTAGGTGTGTGTGGAAGGCAGCAACATGGTGACTTGGTAAATAATTTATATTTTGCAAGTAATTTGACTCCATAAGGCACTAGTCTTTCAAATAATCTAATTAAATCGAGCCAATAATTAAACTTATGAATCATCATTAACCAGGTTGCTAGGCCATTCAGTGGTGTCTTCCAGACTAGTCGGTTCCCGAAAGGTCTCTTATCCACACATTTCATAGGGACTACCCCCCCATAAACAATTGTAAGGAGATAGCTACAAAGGAGAGGGTGTGGATCAGAGTGACAGCCCCTGCCCTGAGCGTTGTCACATCTTGCCTATACAATTTGGGCAACAACAATGATCAACCACAGAAAATACGCCATGTCATTGTTCTCTAAAAGGTTAATAATAAGGGTGAACAAGATAAAGGCAAACCATTAGATGTGGAACCATATCGACACCCTCTTTAACATGAAAGTTGGAAAGAAAGAAAAAAAAACACATCAACATTACCAAAAAAATAAATGCAATAATCAATGACACTCGCGGAAGCTAGCATCAACAAAACATTACGCATCTAAATATTTTCCAAGAACAACAATTACAACAATGCACGGGATCAAATGAAGAGAAACTATGAAAAATCAAATTATCAAGGCCAAAAACAATTTATTTTAGATTGATGGATAATCAACAATGGCAACCATTGTTTTAAAAAACGGATGAGTCAAATCCAACTCAGCCAAGTCAGGCCGAGCCAGTGCTTGGACGGGTCGGCTTCGTGGTCGAAACGGACTAGCTGGACAGGTTGTTATCGAGCCATTCATTGACTCGGTCGACAACTTGGCCGACTCAGTAATGACTTGGCAGGATCAGCTCTTTGACAAAAATTCTGAAGCACATTTGTCAAAAGTTGATCCGCCTCCTACATATGAATGGTTGGGTTGTTGTTTATTGCATATTTATTGCCCTAAAGTAGTCTAGCACTGTGAGAAAGTTTTGAAAATTACAAGGCCGAAGTATGGTTATACTAGTGGCCTGAATTAGAAAACTGAAACAATGCATTGAGCCATACAATGTTTTTAAAAAGGCAAACGTTCTGGCAATTGACTAATAAATACATATTTACCTCTGATTGTTCTAGAGCTTGACCAGAATTACATCAAGGGTTTTGAGATTTCATTAGGGGCAGAGAATTGGTATTATTGTTGTTGTAGTCTAATGATTGTCCTTAGGCTGAGGCAAAAAAGAATCCTGGCATTGGTGGCTAAGTATGAACTTTGTATTGAACAGTGCACTGGGTGCCATTTTGATATAATGGATATATTCATGAGCCTACTTTGATCATATGTTGTCTTCTCTCTATATTCTAAAGCTTTGTGTTTGGAAACATGAATGAAAATTTTTAAAATTATGAAAAATATTTAATATATTTTTTACAACAACCGAGTCATTGAAATCAAACTGGCCGAGTCAATACCGAGTCGGGGTCGGAGTCGGCGCTGACTCTTGCCGTTTCCGAACTGGAGTCGGAGTTTTAAAACACTGATGGCAACAAAAGAGCAAAATTTTGCAAAAATTATATTCCCTGGTTTAATCCAGTGCAAGACAATTAACTACATAGGTTTGAGGAAAAAATCTTCAAAATAGTATACTATGTAATCCATGTAATGACACTAACGGAATGTGTAGGGGTCAAATATATCTATAACAGTAGGTCAGCCTAGTAGTCGGACTACATGGGCAATTAGTGAGAATTTGTATGTATAAGAGGCCAATACAGTGATTATTACATAGATTGACTTATGATTTGATAGTTACTACGCAATTGGGTTATTTGGAGTTGTTCTCGTAATATCTAAGAGGTTATTGCCTAACTCATCATTATTCTATTTTTTGGAGTTATACCACAAGCCATTATTGAGTATACATTATTTGAAACGAGGGTTTCATGCTTTAGTATCATCTTTCATTACAATATCTATGACTTGCAAACACATCAAATCACTTCAAAATAAACAAATATACTTAATACTTGCAAGAGAAACAATTCCTAGTGATTTTAAACATTTTACATCAATTCCATATTCCACAATCTTTGGCAATATTTTGCAAACCAAAAGCTTGTCATAGAAAATATAAGTTGCTAAATTAAATTCCCTTCTATCTTTTCACATATTGATCTCTGATCATTGGATCAAACATGTTGCAAACGTTCCCAAATGCATACAGAGCAATTAAATTGTTATCTATCATGCTCATCTTACTACTGAAGCTTGCTTATCGGTTATATTTTTTCTTATATGGTATTCTTACCTATCTTGTCTACACACTTATACTCCAACTTTATTCTGTAATTTTTATTCTGCATTATGATACAATAGATTCATTCATACCCATTCAATTACCCTTTTACTTACAACCATACACAAACAGACAAAACACATCAAACATATTATATAATGATATCCAACCTGCTTCCACTGATTTCCAAATAGTTGACAACTTTACCAAAAAACAGCAAAAAAATTATATAACGATATCTAACCTGGTTCCACAGATTTCCAAGGAGTTGATACTTTGGTGACGAACATAATTTTCATCTCTTTCAACTTTGATCATCGACTCTCGAAAATGGATTGTTTTATATGGCAACTACAAACAAAAAGAACATAAATAGAAGCATTAAACTAAATGACCAAGAAAGCATATTTAATAGGCTAAATATAACTAATTTCCTTTCTCCAATTTACTGTAAGCCACTCTCCATAGAATAATCCACTATACATACAAAATTGAGAGATCCTGTAATTTCCAAATCACCTTATAAACAATTGTGAAAACAGAGCGGTTTTTTACCACCTAAATCAACTCATTATAAATTGAAATTTGGAAAACTTCTTACAACAAAAAATCATTCTATAGTATTTCATAAAAGCAACACCTAGTCAAACATGAAACCTATTCAATATCATAGTACAAATAATCATGATATAATGTATAATACGTTATTCACAACCCCCACTCACAAATTATCGAACCCAACGCAAATAAATCAGAAACACCAATTCTGTTGAAAGAATTCTCATTGATGTCAAAAGTAATGGGCAGTACTTGTTTGATGATTTGCATGCACATTTCATTGAATTTGGTTGCAAGGACCTCTTAGAGTGATAGTGCTTGTCATACCATTTCGTTTGATAGGTGGCACATTTCGTGGATCATCACGGTTGGAGAAATATTAACTTTCAAAGATTGATGCCCCAATCGATGCGTTTCGCACCAGCATATTTCCCCCAAGGATTTTTGGCCTTAACTCTCATTGCAACCCCTTAAAGAAAGTTAAAACCATTGACCAACATTGTTGTGTTCTAATCAGCTTGAAAGAAGATGATGTGGAAGGCAAAATTGTTTTTTCTAGGTATCTGAAGCCTCCTCTAAATCGGGTTGGTTCATCTCTATCAGGTTGTAATGATCCTAAATAGGAAATACAAGTGATAACAGCAAACATTCTACGCAGCAAAATACAAAAACAAAATGTTCAGCACACACCCATATAAAACCTGTAAATGGAGAACTTCTAAGCCATTTTATTAATTTTCTGCAAGCCAAATAAAACAGATGATGGAATGGTGCACTTGGGCTTGTCTCAATGGACAAGCAGGACCAAACCCAGGAAGAAAAAGGGCTGAGCTGAAGGCTGCCCAGATGCTGCACCACTCTGCACTACATTGCCCAGAAAACTGTTGCTCTGCTGAAGTTCGAATGGCTGGAATGGGTACTAAAACCGCCCAGAATATTATATTCTTTTAATCCTGGACTCCTTGGCCAAAACCCAGAAAAACCCAGCACGGATTTTCGCTGGTTTTGACTTTGGTTTTTCAACCCCTTTGAGCCTCACCCAAACTATGGCTGCCAAATTCGACCTGCTGGAAACTGGTTGCAAATCCACCTACAAACTCCTCCAAAATGTTGGGTTTACCCTTGCAATCCAACTCCTAACTCCCCGAATGAACTCTTGGCCCGACCTAGCTACTCTCCAAGCACCACGAAATTTTGCTATGTGGCTTATGCGCTGTCTCTCAGTCCAAAAATGTGAATTGTTGGAATGTTGCCTCAGCTGCCTAAAAGCTCCAGCAAAAATTCCTATCCAACGCTACTACCTCAGCTCCCTCACCTCTCGGCAAAATGTGTGATCCCTACTGGTCTCAAACTCCCTTTGCTTGATTCTTGGCTGCCCAGAAATACGCACTCCCTTCCTCTGCGTTGTTGTTGATGTTTGTCACTGCCCCGGAACTCCTGAAAACTCCTGTAGAACAGCCTCCCTAGGGAAAGCACAGATGGTCCCTTGAAGTAGAGGTTGAATCTCCCGCATGAGAGGCTCGTGGCTAAACAGCAGGTAGACTCGCTAAACAGAAGAGTGAACAAATGTGTGTTTGTTTGCAAATTTCAAAGATGAAAACAAAATGAGAGTTGATCTCTCATTATAACTCCTTGGGCCCCCTTAGCCTCATGTGGGCCCATCAATCCACCCATTCAATTTTCCCTCCAAGCATATCGAATGGCTAATTCGAACTCCTGTAGGTGGCCCCCACATTCCACTAACAGCTAAATAAAGTCGATTTGGCCCCTAAGTCCCTAAGTCGAAAGTGTGGGGCCCTCTTCCTTTGTAAAAAATGTGCAAAATTGTGTTGCAGCACCCTGTTACTAATGTGTTTGAGAAGGGACATGACACAAGTCGGCTTCAATATAGTCATGTATGTTCATAAAATATCATGTCGGCTACAGCAAAAGACACAATGGTTCATTGGGAAGGTCGGCCCCAAACGAGGCTCTCCCATCCAATATAAATTATCTCAGTTGTGGGCAATTTGAAGCAAGCAATTTTGTGATCTAACGCAACAAACCAAAGGAGAAGTTTGACTCAGATTTCTGATGCCTTGTGCTTAAGCGAATATTTTTAGGAAGGCAAATTAAAGAAGCACTTTGGGTTCTTATTTCTTAGTTTTGGGGTTTTGGTTATTAGCAAATTTTGATCAGTTCATTTGTGCAGATCTTGGCCCTTAAAAAGCAGTTGAACTCGGCCTATTCTAAACCTGAGTAGGCTTGAAGTAAGGACAAATTCGGCCCCTTTCCGAACAAACCCAAGCTTGCAACTTCGGCCCCTCTGTGAACAAAACCAAGCCTGAAATTTCGAGCCCTCCTGTAGACATTCGGCCCCGTGTCTGAGGAGATTTTCAGCCCGCACTGAGTTTCCAATTTGGCCCTTGAGGCAGACTGTTTGAGACCTCTTTGTAACCTGATCTGGAATTTCATTTGTGCCAAGATTTGAGGACAGTTTCTAAGAGTTCCCAAGGCTGAGTTAAAGATTGTGGTTGAGGATCATCAAGGAGCAGACAGTTGAAATTCTGATGTTTTATGCTACAACAATTACTTATTCCAAAACTTCTTTCTTCTGCAATGTTAATTAAGCAATTGTAGATAAAACATACACCATATAAACCATATTCAAAATAGAAGTCAGCCAAGAACACAAGTAGACAGAGAATTTAGGTTCAATGATGTTGAAGGAAATGTAAACTAGGTTCGGTCTTCATAAATGTACTTTTGATATTTGTATTTATTCAAGAAAATAAATATTATTTTTATAATATATGTCAATGAGTTTTTTGCTCATTTAAGTAGGTCTAGCACATGTTAAAGTCCTATAGGTAAACCAAAAGGTCAAAAGAATTATGTTAAACACCTTAAGGGTATGTTACACTGTGTATAAGAGTCAAAGAAATCACCTCCAAGCAAAGTCAAGTCCCCTCCTATGCAAAGGCGCCATCAAAGAGTCTCCTTCAACATGTGACACCACCAAAGAAACCATCCGAAGTAAGCATAACAAGTCGGCCTGCAAACAGTCTACACGTTGGCCTTCTAGTCGGCCTAAAAGGAGGGGCAGTCCCCTATAAATAGAGATTGTCCACTCCATTACAACGTCGACCAAGCAGCTCTGAAATCTGCAAAGAGAAGAGGCTAGAGAAAGGGTAACAAAGGAAGAAGAAGAGGTCTCCTAGGGAAGCGAAGGAAGGAGGAGAAAAGTTTAAGTGAAAAGGATTGTTTCTAGGGCTAGAAACAGTCACATGTGCGAACAAAGGGTGGTCAAGTTTGCAGGTATGTCAGCAAGGACAAACAGTCCATAAACTAGTGTTGATTGGGTTTGAAACTAGGCCTACCAGGCCTCCCAAGTCAAGCGAAGAAGCCTATCTCTCTAGCAAAGGAAAAGGACCCTAATTCTCTAGGGCACCTCTCACACGTGCAAGAATTAGGGCTGCACTGATGTCACACTAAGAAAGAATGAAGTGCCGGAAGAAGGACGAAGTGTCGGGGAATGAAGTGCCGGGGAACGAAGTGCCAGAAGGAGGTGAACAAAGTACCAGGAAAACATAGTGCAGAGAAACCGAAGGACTTGACTTGTGCTTGGAGGATCTTCTAGTCAAGCATCTAGGGTTTAACATTGATCAAGAAAGAAGTTTCAATAAGAGAAAACTTACGAAACGGTTTGCCTCTCAAGAGAAGAGAAGTTTTGGCCCTGGCAGAGAGCCAACATCTTGTGTTCTTGTTTTTATGTTTTTTATAGCAGTTTGACGAAGTACACACACATGCATTAATAAGAAGAAAGAAGATTAAGCTAACAAGGAAAAGTAAAAGGACTCCACAAATAGTTATCAAGTCAAAAAGAATCACACTACACCTAATTGCCCAAGATTCTTCAAAATGGTACCAGAGCTAAGGTGACACATCAAGGAAAGAGCATCTCAAGAACACTCATCAAGGAAGGCCATCTACAAAAGTTGAAGCATCAAGCCAAGAAGTCTCTATCACATCAAGGACAAGGAGGTCTATCATCTATCATTCATCAAAGGAGACTACAAAGCTAGAAGAAGAGCCTTACATAAAGGCACCTACAAAGAAGAGAAAATCAAAGAGGGACCTACATCAAGCCACAAATCATCAAGCAAGCCTCATCATCAAGCAAGCCCACTTGGAGAAGACATCTTGAGGAACATCACGATTCAAGGAAAGCAAGATATCAAGACTTCAAGGAGAAAAGAAGAAAACTACATTTCAAAATATATCAAGTATATGTCCCCTTATAAATATACATCAATGCCTTTTTGCAAGGAAAGCAACAAATTGGTAGGTACCAATAACTTTCTTGCATGGAAGAAGAGGATTGATCTACTTCTCAAGGAGAATGAACTTTTAGAACATGTCAAAGGGAATATCGCTATCCCTGCTAAGGAACAAACCCAAGCCTTAGCCAAGTACAATAAGGATGAGACAAGAGCTTAAAGGATTCTAATAGAATCCATCAAGGACTCTCTCATTCCTTATGTCTCCAAATCTGAAACATCAAAAGAAATTTATGATAAGCTAGTAGAGTTATTCTCGGTATCCACAGCCAGAGAAGTGATATCCCTAAGAAATGAATTATACAAGATGGAGATATCGAAGGAAGCAATAGCTTGCTACTTCATAAAGATCTTTGAGATGAGGGATCAACTTCAAGAGCTTGGGGAAGTCACGTCTTACAGAGGAATGACAACTGTAGTACTCAATGCTCTACCTGAGGATTGGAGCAACTTCACATCAAGCATATATGCCAAGAAGGAAGCAACTACACGCAGTGAAATTTGGTCTCTATGCAAGACAGAGGAAACCAGACTTAAAGCAAAGGGAGATGTGGGATCAAAGGAGCAAGCAATTGCTACCATGGCCAGGAGAAAGGGAAAACTTGGCAAATTTTGGTCCACGAAGAACAAACAACAAAGACATGTCCAAAATCCAATGCTATGCATGTCAAGAATACGGACACTACAATAGGAATTGTCCTCAGCTTAAGAAGGAAAACAAAAACAAAAGAAGAGGGAATAAGCAAAAGAAGGAAGATCCTTTGGATCTCTACTATGACTAACTCAAACTCTTTACTTCAAGTCTTCTTTCAAGGTCTTGACTAGGATAGGAGCATGTAGGAATAAAATAAAAAATTGCAAGGCTAGAAACATCTTCTAGAATCTAGAAGCATGAAGTACATAGAGTTCTAGATACTCATGAAGATGTAGCATTTATAATGAGAACAAAATGCATGGTTAGAAATACCTTCTAGAATATGGGAGCAGGGTAGATATAGTTCAAGATATTCGTGTAGAAGGACCATACCTAGTATAGGACCTCATCCACGATGAAAGAATATTGATCATGATTAAGAATCTTAGAAGATCTCCATCATCAAAAGAAAAGAAGCATTTGCAAGGCAAGGGTCTTTAAGATCCTATGATGGAATCTTCAAAAGAAGGTTCATGAACCAAAGGAGATGTCTCATTGGGAATTCCATTCATCGAATTTAAGAAAAGGATGATATGCAGGCAAGCTAGTTTAGTCATTTTATCATTTGTATATTATTGAGTCATGCGAATACTCCTATAACATGATCAAGTAGGAAAGAATCTCTTTCACCAATGACATGCTCGAAGGCATGTACTACGATGCAATAAAGGTCAACAAAAGGATATGCTCACATAAGGAGTATAATATTGCTGACTAAGAAGCAAGAAGAAACGCTGACTAGTCCAGGAAGCAAGCAATGAAGAAGTGCTCTCACAAGGAGCATAAGGTGGTTGACCAATTTATCCAAAGAGAAGCAAATGAAGAAAAAGATCAAGCATGTGAAGAACACCATGATCACAAAGAATCACTATCTGACAAAGAACCATTGAACATATCTCCCGAAAGAAGGCAAGACAACTCTGACAAAGGAAGGAAGGACCCTTGACACCTGTGAAGCCCTTGGAGATATGAAAGATAGAGATAATTGATTCTACTCTACAAAAGATGTCGTGATGAAGAAGCCATCAAGTGAAAGCAAAGCAATGTTGAAGCAATATCAGGATGAAGTCATGATGGGCTACTAGGTCGAAGCATGTAAACAAGCAAGTACAACGAAGCATCCATGAGAAGAATATTCTGAAGCATGGACAGATGACAAAGGAGTAGCCAGATGAGAAGAAAACCTGATGTATGACAAGAAAGCCACTTTCCACGAAGGAAGCAATGACATGACAAACCAGGAAGGAAAGTGATCAATGGATGGTGCCCTACCTAGAAGAAGTTCAAACAAAGACTTTAGGAAATCAAAGAAAGGAAGGAGATCAAGCAGTTGAAGGACTCACGAAGAAGAAGTTGCTAATGAATGAAAGAGTCCCTAGTTAAGAGGAAGCTCTAACAGGTTCCTGATCAAGAGGGAGTTTTGGATCACCCCTGATTACAAAGGAGTGACAACTGTGCTTTTCCATTTCATGTATCATGCACTAGAGCAGGACTAACAACCGTAAGTCTAAATAAAGGCCATGAACGGAAATTAGACACAACATTATTGTCTTCACTTTGGAAGAAAAGAAGAAAGAATGGGAGGATTGGGTAATCATCTGGCATCCGATACTCTTTAAGGATGGGTAGGGCATCCAAGACAAGAGTAGACAAGAGGACCGATAACTTTTTAGGGTTGGGAACCCAAGACAAGAATAGTCCTAGAAGGTCATACTCAATGAACACCCGGGTGGGTATTTACCTTGAGAGACAGTGACTAAGGTGTCCATAAGTCATTGGTCTCGCCAACAATGTTCTCTAATCTATTGAGAGATAGAGTTTTGAGTCAAGGCCTTGCTGTGGAAACAATGTTGGTTATTATGATGCTATAACAGATGGATTGCAAATCCGGTTTCTCTTATGTGAATTCTTCAAGATTGAAGCATAGCCAAACACCTTGTAATCTTGTAGGAATACCTCCCTAGTTAAGAGGGAGTGTTGAAGGAAATGTAACTAGGTTCAGTCTTCATAAATGTACTTTTGATATTTGTATTTATTCAAGAAAAGAAATATTATGTTTATAATATATGTCAATGAGTTTCTTGCTCATTGAAGTAGGTCTAGCACATGTTAAAGTGCTATACGTAAATCAAAAGGTCACCATCAAAGAGTCTCCTTCAAGCATGTGACACCACCAAAGAAACCATCTGAGGTAAGCATAACAAGTCGGCCTGCAAACAGTCTACAAGTCAGCCTTCTAGTCGGCCTAAAAGGAGGGACAGTGCTCTATAAATAAAGGTTGTCCACTCAAATACAACATCAACCAAGCAGATCTGAAATCTGTGAAGAGAAGAGGCTAGAGAAAGGGTAACGGAGGACGAAGAAGAGGTCTCCTAGGGTAGCAAAGGAAGGAGGAGAAAAGCTGAAGTGAAAAGGACTATTTCTGGAGCTAGAAATAGTCACACGTGCGAAGAAAGGATGGTCAAGTTTGCGGGTATGACAGCATGGAAAAACAGTCCATAAACTAGTGTTGATTGGGTTTGAAACAAGGCCTACAAGGCCTCCCAAGTCAAGCGAAGAAGCCTATTTCTCTAGCGAAGGAAAAGGACCCTAATTCTCTAGGGTACCTCTCACACGTGCGAGAATTAGGGTTGCAGTGTTGTCACACTAAGAAAGAACGAAGTGTCGGACGAAGTACGAATTGCTAGGGAACGAAGTATCGAAAGGAAGTGAACAAAGTACCAAGAAAACATAGTGCAAAGAAAAGGAAGGACTTGACTTGTGCTTGGAAGATCTTCTAGTCCAGGGTCTAGGGTTTGGCATTGATCAAGAAAGAAGCTTCAATAAAAGAAAACTTACCAAAGGTTTTGCCTCTCAAGAGAAGAGAGGTTATGGCCCTGGCAGAGAGCCAACATCTTATCTTCTTGTTTTTATGTTTTTGATAGCAATTTGATGAAGTACACACACATGCATTAATAAGAAGAAGAAGAAGATTAAACTAATAAGGAAAAGTAAAAAGACTCCACAAATTGTTATCAAATCAAGAAGAATCACACTACACCTAATTGCCCAAGATTCTTCAACAAATGACCACAGTAAAACCCACAAGGGGAAATCCCAACCAGATTCTTCTTCTATTAGAAATCAAATGTTCAGCAGAGATATAGAGTACAATGAGAGATCAAGAGAATGAGTAAGGTCACCCAAATTTGAACAAGATGTAGCATGAAGATCACTGGTAGCAGCAGCAGATGCACATACTGAATCAACCTTCCCTTCAATTGAATCAACATTGAAGCACTGAATCAACCTTGGCTCGCCAAGTTCTGCTCTTACTCTCCAACTCTCTCTCTCACAATCTTCTTGAACTCTCTCTCAAGTTTGAATTCTTCTTTCACAGTACAGAAGTAGTGAGGGGGGAAAGAATGAGGCACATATATATAGGAAGAGCAATGAATACATGCCATAAAGAAGTAACTTGCATGCCAAGTGGGAGAGTAACATATGCCCATTTAGGAAATGTAACTCATGCCATTAAGGAGGTACACATGTCTTTGTAATTTATGCTTTTAAGAGAGAGTGTAACAGATGCATTAAAGAGTGTGTAAGAGGAATCTTTTATCACATGATTTAATTTGAGCGTAAGAGAATGAAGAGAAATATTTTATGACAAGATTTTATTAAGTGTAAGAGGGTGTAAGAGCATTAATGAGAGTGTAAGAGGAATATGCCATGCCAATAATGAGAGTGTAAGGGAACATTATTGAGAGCCATGATTGAGTGACTTTGAATTTCTTTTTAATAATATAATAGTATCATAAGAATTATAGAAATAATAATATTAATATTAATATTAATATTAATGATAAAGAGAAGCCTAAGGATTTGGATAAACATACAGAGAAACAAAATGAGTTAGCGGTGATCCAGACTCCTGGAAAGCAACACGAGAAAAAGAGAAATAGCCAAGGACCAGCTGGAATAAAGTGATCCCACATTTCTGAGAGTTTGGACTCAGACAAGGAAGTGCCAACTTTATCAGAAAGTGATGAGTTGATAATTGTTATGACTACTCCATCTTCGGGTGTTTGGCAAAAAGTTCGTAAGAAGAAAGGTAAAAAAGAGAAAACCAGTTTATCTAGGTAATTGTAAATTTAGGTAGCTTGGTTACAATGAATACTTGTACCAAATAAATATGGTATTTATGGAAAATATATGAATGCACTTGTGCATCTGCTTATGTAACTTTTTATTTTTATTAATAGAAAGCTAGGATTTTTCCTTAGAACAAAAAAAATAAATAAATAAATATTAATGATAAAATATCAAGTCGAGATCGAACAATTAGGATTGATTAATGATAAGAAGCGATTCATCAACAATACTTGATTACCAATGGATGTAAGGTGATTTACTATCTTGAGACTTTCTAATTTTGGACTTTACATTTTTAGACTTTCTATTTTTAGTCTTTCTATTTTTAGAAATTCTATTTTTAGACTTTCTATTTTAAGAAATTCTATTTTTAGACATTCTACTCTTAGAGATTCATCCCTAAGCTGCCAATTTTCAACGCAAACTTTAATCTATAGGAGCAGATCTTAATCTTGACAGCAGACCTTAATCATTGAGAGAAGACTTTAATTTGATGAAGTTTTGGTAGCAGACTTTAAAACTTGTAGAAATCTTGAACGAGAAGTTTTACTTTGATTTCACAGATTTTGGACATTTTGATTTGTATCTTTTGGCGCAGATCTTAAACTTGTAGGTGAAGCAAACCTCTTGATAATAGACCCTTGAAGTCTTGGAGCAAGTTGTTGAGGAAAAGTAAGGATTTTGATGTTCTATGTATGAATTGTTCCTTGTAGAATTTGGATGATGTTGTAATTGGGTCATTGGCCTTGGTTTGGGAGTCGAAGAAGTATGTTTATCTTTTAAACTATAAGGGTGGCAAGGTGGTGCTAGGCATGGAAGTTGTAGCTTCCTTTAGGAGGTTCGCACCTCCTATTGGGAGCTGGTAAATCTTAGAGTTGTAGCCAGTCCAATTGTGGTTAGTAAACTAGAAGTTGTAGCTTCCCTTGTAATATAAAAATTTTGTACATATATATCTTATGTCCATTTGATGTGATGTTATTGCTTAATTTCTTTGATGCCCACATTGACACGCTGAGATCCATGGGACTCCAGATAGTTGTAGAGCATCATTTGTATCCATGGGCACCTTCAACGCCCAAAAAGTTCCTACACTTTGCCCTATACCATTTATGGGATGATGCACTTGGACCAGCATGCCTCTAGTCGGCTTAGCCGTAATAGAGGGTCAAGTAATTGAGCCAAGGCCCAGATGAGGTTTGTCTTTGTTGAAGAATGTAACTAGTGTCGGTCTTCCTAATTATATTTGAGTCAAGATGTAATTTATTTGTCAAAAGAAAGAAAAAGAAATTTTATTTTAAAAGAAAATTATTTTTGAAGCGTGGATTTCATGCTCTTTCATTTATTTTCTAGGTCAAAGCCTCCATTCAAGACTTCTAGGTTTTGTCAAGAGTCAAAAGAATCATTGTCACAATCATTAGACCCTTCTTAGGCTTTTGTATCATGTAAAAAGAATTATTTTTGAGTCAGAAATGTCAATTATCAACTCCACACCAGGTCGGCCTTGTCCTGATGAAGTCGGCCTTGTACAGAAGCAGTATAAATAGAAGTGAAACTCGATCTATTTGGTATCACATTAATCACAAGTTCGATCTGCAACTCTAGAGCAAGAAAAGAAGAGAGAAGGACAAGGAGAAGGAAGAAAGAAGTTGGGGGAGACAAAATTGAAGTTCTTGGGCATCTCTCTCTCACACGTGCGAAGTTTTCTAGGGTTTTCGGACAAGAAATTGGGGCTGAAATTTTGCAATCACTGCAGGTCCGAAATTCTAAAGCTGGGGGGCTGAAATTATGGTTTGAAGCCGCATCTGAGTAAGCTGAAACTTGGAAACTTTGGCAAGGATCATCTACTTGAAGGAAGGGTTGACTTGGTGATTGGAGGAGGTCTTTGTCTAGGTCAAAAGGGTCTTAGATTATCTCATCTTGATTTGAAACTACTAGCGTAAGAGTTAGGCTAGGTTTTCCCATATATAAGGTTTTTCCTAGCCGAGTGCCTACATCTTGTGTCCTTTGTTCTTATGATCTTCATGCACTTTTGATTTGGTAATTGCTTGATGAAAGATAACATAATAAAGAAGTAAAAGAAGTCAACATAAATCACAAGTAATCATCAAGAAAGAGGAATCAAAACCCTAATTACCTACATGCATTAATTTTTCAATAGTCGCATGCCTTAAGACATGGGAGGGTTAGCACCATCTTCAGTACCCTCAATGTTGGAGCAGAGACAAGCATATTGACGACTTGGAGACCCATAAGACCCATTTATGTGCCCCAAGCCCAAAATTGGGGCCCACAAAGGATTTTGCAAAAGATCTAGGGGCCAACAAGTACATGGTGATTTAGAGTGCCTCTACACATGTCTTGAAACCATTTGCCCTCAACGGAAGCCCTAGGAGGGCTCTTCCTGGCATGACAATATAACAAGCCCTAACGAAGGAAAGCCTATAGGACAAGGAGCTAGACTAAGCGGCAACAATACGACAACAGCCCATTGTCACCACAACACCAAGGTCCCCTATTCTTTATGGACTTTAACCAATGGGAGGAGTCCTGAAAGGAATGTAATTGTTAATTTTCCACTTTTCTATGTTGTTACAATTACTTTAGCCCAAATTTTCCTTCAATTAGCAATATTTCCAAAACAATTTAGTCTTTCAATGATCAATAGCAATTGTAGATAGAACAATAAATGCAAAGAATAGTAGGAGACAATCAAGAGCAATAACAAGAGACACCATAATTGGTCAAAGACTAGGAAAAAATCCCACAAGGGGGAAAAGCCTTTCAAATTCTTGTTCTTATTAGATTGTCATAAAATGTTCAGCAAATTGTACAATGTTTCAAATTCATCAACCAAGAGTCAAAGCCAATCCTTTGACTATCAATAAAGTCAACCAACCAATATCTAAATGATGAGTCAATAGTCAATTTTGTCCCAAGTCAAATTTGGTCAAATTCAATAGCAATCAACAGCAGCAAATTATGCCCTAACTAGTCCACCAATCAATGGTCAAACTGCCTTGCAAGAGCTCAATCAACAGACAAAGTATTCGACCTCAAATATAACTCAAAGTTAGCCCAAAACAATCCCAAAACACTTGGACAAAAGAGAGAAAATCTACAATCAGACCTTCAGCTAGTCTGCAGTCAACACATGTCAAAGTCCCGCGGTCAATGCAAGTCATAGTGCCCAAAAATCCTCGGTTTTTGGGCCAATAAATGCGGCCTCCTCAAACAAATCCAAAACTAGTCAACCCAAGTCAAAAGGTGCCAAGACAATGTTGGTCAATGCTAGTCAAAGTCTCCCAAACAAAAGTAAAACTCATTCAACAAAAAAGAGAGGCTTCCTCCTTCACACGTGTGAAGAGAACCTAGAATATTTCAGATGGACGAACCAATAGAGATAAGAGAGAGATGCTTGATGTGATGATCCAAAGTGATGTGCCTTGACTTGTATTTATATGTGATGGACGAGGGCTAATTTGACTTCTAGGCCAACTTGGACTTTTGTGTCATTGTAGGTTTTCACTTTAAAAATACATTTTTCCTTAACCAAATTAAATTCTTCCAAGGGCAATTTGGGGATTCTCTAGATGAGAAAGTTGTGCAATGGAGGGAATTTATCCCCAAGCTGCCAAATTAAAACTCCCTCTCAACTAGGGAGAAATTTCCGGTTACAACATATGTCCCATCTCAAATATCTCGCCATCATCGAGTCAAATGTCTTCTCTACTCATCTGTTGAACACTCTTGGATCTAAAAGAAGAAGAATCTGACATCATAGTGGAGCTCAAGCTACTACCCTTTCTCTAGTGGCAATAGGTGAGATACAACTTACCAAGCAAGGATCACTTCCATCTTGTTGTCTATCAGAAGGCGAGATACAACTTTCCATAGAAGGTAACGATCAGATCCATCTTATTGTCCAAGCGAGATCCATCTACCAAACAAGGATCACATCCATCCTGTTGTCTAATCAATAGGTGAGATACAACTTGCCATAGAATGTAGTGATCACAACCATCCCATTGTATGTTAGTCTTCTCACGTTGACCCTCAAGAGTGAAGTGTTAGAACACCTGCATCCTAATCAATTGAGCGAGACATCCCTTGCTATGCAAGGATCACAACCATCTCAAGTCATCTCAACCCATTGGCCAGATGGGGAGGAGCAATCCCAACAAGCCCAGCTTGTGGGTAGGATGCATACAAGGGTATACTTTGTCAATCATGACAAGGGGAGATACCCAACTTGTCACAAATGACAAGGATCACACACACCCTATGGAAACAATAAGAAGGATACTACTTACCACAAAGGGTAAGGATCACAACCATCCGATTGTCCAGAGATCCCTCAACCCCAGGAGCTCTCAGGCTCAATTCCTCTCCCTATGAGCTGAAATAAGGGGGAAGAGCATAGCTCAGTGTCCTCAATCAGCCAGGACCCTTTCTCGAGAGGGTCACATCCATCAATCCAAGTTACTCTCTGAAGACCAAGAACTTCCCTTTCGAAAAAGCCTTGGTCAGTATGTATCCTATTAGCTCATATGTCGAAATATGATGGAGTCTTACAGCTCCTCTTTCCAAATATGTCTCAAATATAGTGGTACCTGATCTCCATATGCTTCGACTAGTCAGGAAATATGAGATTCTTGCCAATCAGATCGCACTCTTGTTGTCACAATATATTACTGTCGTATCCAAGACTTGCTCAAATAGCTCTCCAAAGAGCTTTCTCAACCAAATTGCCTCACATCTAGTCATGTTAACAACAATGTACTCTACCTCAGCAGTGCTTAAAGCTATGGACTTTCGTTTCCTACTCATCCACGATATCATAGCAGACCCCAAGTTAAAGCAACATCCTAACGTACATTTCCTGTCAATAGTGTTTCCAGCCCAATCATCATCAGTATATCCATGTAATCTCACATCTACGGCAGTATATCTCAAACCAAGATTGATCGTCCCATGCAAGTATTTCAATATGTGTTTGGCAGCAACCCAATCTGCATGAAGGGGCTCAATCATGAATTGACTCGATGTGTTGACTACAAAGCATATGTCTCGATGGGTATTCATAAGGAACATCAATGCCCCAATCATCTGTCGATACTCAATGGGGTTCGCCAAGTTAGGTCTAGTAGCGTCTCCACATAACTTCTTGAAGTTACTCTACATTGGGGTGGCCAAGGATTTGCATTCTATCATTCCAAATCTTTCCAACAGCGTCACGCCATACTTTCCTTGAGAAAGAAAAATCTCATTAGGTCTTTGCCACACTTCTAATCCCAGGAAGTAATACATCAAAACAAGATCTTTCATCTTCAACTCGAAGACCGACTCCCTCTTACACTTAAGCATCAAAGGCTCACTACTTGTCAAGAATAGATCGTCAACATATAAAATCAAAAACGAAGGCATGCCTTGGACCAACTTGAAGTAGAGTTTTGGGTCAACACTGGTTCTTGTGAATCCAAGCTTCACCAAGTAACTGTCAATGCGAGCATACCAAGCTTTAGGGGCTTCCTTCAAACCATATAGTTCTTTCTTCAACCTGCAAACATGACTCTTGCTAACCATATAATTATTCGTGTAGTATGCCATAAAGAAATGTCATATTTACATCCATTTGTTGGAGAGTCCATCCTTGACTAGCAGCAAGGGCAACAATCAATTTAATGGTGGTGTAGTGGGCAAGAGGTGAAAAGATGTATCATAATCTTCTCCCTCTTTTTGGGACAAACCTCGAGCCACAAGCCTTGCTTTATACTTTTCAATGCTTCCATCAGCTCCATGATTGATCATGTATAGCAACTTTGAAGTTACGGAAGACATTCCTTTTGGTCTCGGAACGACATCCCATACATAATTTTTCATAATGGATTCATACTCTTAGGCCATGGCATCTTTCCAAACCTATTCTTTTACTACTTCTTCAAAAGTGGGAGGTTCATCCTGTATGATGGAGCTCATGGCTACAATGTATCCCTAGTATCAGCATGGCTTCTTGCTTTCTCTAAAGGTTCCTTTGGCAGGAACATGTCTCTCAGCATCCTGTAATGTATCTCAAAGCCATAATGGTCTCTTTCTGGTCGGTGGATCACTTGGAGGAGGATCCAAGGGGTTCATAGGCTCCATGGAATCATCATCAACATCTTCCTTTGACTCGGGCACAGAAGGACCTTCTAGTAGGTCCATATCATCATGTTTCTTCTTAGGAGGAGGCGGAGGAAGGTCCCTTGCTTTTCCAAGGGAAACATCTTCATCAAAGGTCACATCCCTATTAAACTCGATCTTCCTTTGACCAGATATATATATTCTAAATGCTTTACAATTTTCACAATATCCAAGAAACATAATTTTTTTCTAGTGGCTTCCACCTTGTTCCTCTTATCCTTCGGAACATGAAAATATACGGGACAACCAAATATCCTAAGATGACCAATAATGGGCTTCACACCTGAGAACACTTCTTCGAGTATCTTGTTATCCACCGCTTGATGAGGAACACTATTTTCAACATAGACCGTTGTGTTTGAAGCTTCTCCCCAGAGGAGCTTCGACAGCTTTTGATCAGGCAACATAGCTCAGGCAGCTTCTACGACGAACCTGTTCTTTCTTTCAACCACTCCATTAAGCTCAAGATTATAAGATACAATAGTTTCCTTCTTGATTCCAACCTGCTTGCAAAAGTCAACGAACACATTTGATGTATATTCTACACCATTGTCGTACCTGAAGACTTTGATTTTATTTCCTGTTTGATTTTTTATCAGGGCCTTGAAGTCTTTGAACATGTCAAAAGCCTCATCCTTATGCTTCAAGTAATATATCCATGTCTCCCTAGAGAAATCATCAATAAATATTATGTAGTATAGATGGCCACCAAGAAAGTGCATCAGCATGGGTCCACGTAGGTCAGAATAAATGAGTTGAAGAATATCATTGGTCTTGTTCTTGCCAGAGGGGAATGGTCCTCTTGTCTTCTTGGCTGGACCATAAATTGACTCAATGTATTCATTACAAAGCATATGTCCGAACAGAAGTTCACCAAGAACATCAGGGCCCCCAAGAGTTGACGATTCTCAAAAGGATTTGCCAAATCAGGCCCAACAATACTTCCACATAACTTCTTGAAGTTAAGTTTCATCGGAGTAGTCACGGACTTACAATCCACCATCCCAAATCTTTCAAGTAGCTTCACAATGTATTTCCGTTGGGAAAGGAAAATCTCACCTGGATTTTACCAGACCTCCAAGCCTAGGAAGTAGTGCATCAATCCTAGGTCCTTCATCTCAAATTCGGAAGCCAACTCCCTTTTGCATTGATAAATAAGAGGGTTTGCACCTGCCAGAACGAGATAGTCCACATAAAGTACCAAGATGAGAGATCTATCATTTTCAACCTTGAAGTAAAGATTCGGATCAGCTTCACTTCTTCTAAAACCCGGCTTCATCAGATAGTTGTCGATCCTCTCATACCAAGCCCGAGGAGCTTGCTTCAGCCCATAGAGGGCTTTCTTCAACCTGCATACATGTGTCTTTCGATCTAGAACGTTGAACCCCTAGGCTTGTTCTCCATAGACTTCCTCCTTAAGTGAACCATGAAAAAAGACAGTCTTGACATCCATTTGATGTAAATTCCATCCTTGAGAGGTAGCAAGGACAATGATCGAACGAATGGTGGTATATCGGGTAACTGACGCAAATATCTCATCATAGTCCACACCTTCGTTTTGAGAGAAGCCTCGAAAAACAAACCTGGCCTTGAACTTTTTAGCACTTCCATTAGCTCCATGCTTGATCTTGCAGAGCCATTTCGAGGGGACAACAAATTTATCCTTGGGTCTAGGGACCACATCCCAAACATCATTCTTCATAATCGACTCATACTCTTCGTTCATAGCATCCTTCCAAACTTGGTGCTTCACAGCTTTGTCGAATGTGCAAGGCTCAGTTTGAACAATGGTGATCATGGCAGCTAAGTACCCTTGGTACCTATTCGGCTTCTTACTTTCACGAAATGTCCCCATTGGTGTAATATGTCTCTCGGCATCTTCGAGAGTGTCCCTAAGCCATGAGGGTCTCCTTTTTGAGGAGGAGGGCTCATGGGGAGGTGGATCAACGGGATCCACTGATCCTTCAACATCGGGCATCGACTCATCCTGCGGTTCTCCCTGCTTTCTTGTATCTTCTTCTTTTTCCTTCCTTGGAGTAGGAAGGTTTCGAATTTTCCCAAGGGCAGCATCTTCATCGAAGCTGAAATCATGACTTATTTCCACTTCTCTTTGACCAGGCACATGAAAATACACGAGGCTACCAAAAATTCTAAAGTGAGAAACATGTTTTTTACCAGTGAAAACTTCTTCAGGAGTTTTGGATTCCAATGCTTGATGAGGGCATCTATTTTCAACATACACGACAGTGTTGGCAGCTTCTCCCCATAGGAACTTCGGAAGGCTTTGATCATGAAGCATGGCACGGGCGGATTCTATATTGGAATGATTCTTTCTTTCAACAACTCCATTTTGCTCAGGAGTATATGCGATAGTAGTCTCCCTCTTAATGTCAGCTTCTCTACAATAATCATTGAACTCATTTGATTCATATTCGCTTCCATTGTTAGTCCTCAATATTTTGATCTTCTTCCTTGTTTGATTTTCAACCAAGGCTTTGAAAGAGCGGAACCATGTGATCACTTCATCCTTCTTCTTCAAGAAATAAATCCAAATTTTGCGAGAAAAGTCGTCCACAAAGATAGCGTCATATAAATATCCTCCCATAGATGTTACGGGCAACATACTAGATAGATTAGAATGAACCAATTGCAAAATATCAGTAGTCTTGCTATCACTTGAGAGGAATGGTCCCTTTGTATGTTTTCCTTCGACACATCCCTAACAAACACTTTCATGTTCTACTTTAATTCGGCCATACCTGTCACCATCTTCCTTGCATCAGGTAGGGCTTTATAATGAAGATGAGCAAACCTTTGGTGCCAAAACTTGGATTGAAGAGATGTGTCGCAAGACATAGCTCCCAATGGACTTCCTCCAACTTCATATAGGTTGTCAACCCTAAATCCAAGAGTAAATGCTTCTTTGAAATTTCTTTTCCAAACAGGCTCCTTTCCATCAATGAATGCTACTTTGAATCCTTTGTCCTCCATTATCGAGATAGATACCAAGTTCTTCTTTAGATCGGGTACATATAGTGCTTCTTGTAGATGAATGGTGTCGCCTTGATTCAATTGAAGAGTAACATTCCCAACTCCCTTCACAAGATAGGTGGCACTGTCTCCAAGAATGATTTCCAAATTCGTATCCTTTTTTCAGATTTGAAAGAGCTTCCTATTACACAATGGAGTGCCTTGAGGCACCACTATCAATCAACCAATTTCCTAAGTTATCCGGAGGGGAGGCAGTAGAGGGCAAATATAAGATAAAATTCTTTTTGTTGTTATCTACAACATTAGATTCATCATACCTGCAGTTTCTTGCTCTTTTGGGAGGTCAACCATTTCCATGTTGAGTAGCGGGAGCATTCCTTTTTCCTTTGTTGTTGAACCTGCCATTCCTTTGATTGTTGTTGCCCCTGAAATTGTTGCGGTTGTTCTTGTCATCATCCCAACGTGTATCCCTTTTATTAGGACACTCACAAGCATAGTGGCCAAACCTGTTACAACTGAAGCATCTACCCTTTCTTCCATCTTTGAATCCCAATCTTCCTTGAAGGATCATTCCTATTTGAAGGCATCTCTCTCTCTATCATCCTTGTTTCTTCTTGAGTACATCTAGTCAACAATTCATCAAAACTTGGAATACGGTCATTGTTGAGGATAGTGGTGTTGAACACATCCCACTCATGAGGGAGCCCTCCAAGGGCAACGAGAGTGAGCTCCTTGTCAGCAATAACTTCTCCAATTGATACAAGATCATTTTTTATTTCGGTGATCCTCATGAAGTAGGATTGGATATCTTCTCCTCTTCCCTTCTTTATGTCCTTCAACTTGTTTTAGATAAAGAGGATTTGGTTTGCATTGCTAGCTTTAAACATGCTTACCAACTTGTCATACATCTCCTTAGATGTGCCCAAATCAGAAATGTAAGCAACTAAATGCTTATGAATAGAATCCTTGATGATCTTCTTAAATTTGACTTCACCTTTCTTGTATTTTGTCTTAGCGGCAGCAAGTGCATTTAAAGGAGGTTCAACAATCTTTCCCTGCACATAGTCCATAGCATCATGCTCTTCAAAAGTCAAGTCAAGAGACATCTTCCATGCATGATAATCAAACTTATCATTGAGCTTGTCATCAGATTTGAAGTAAAATGAGGAGACCATTGAATCTTGTCCTTGACCAACAAATCTCAGTGATTCTTTTCTCACTCTTGCTTGGGCTTTGTCTTCACCTCAGCTCTGATACCAGGTTAATTTTAGACAACAATGGTATGTTCTACGCTGTAGAGCAATTTACTTCAATTTGTCTTATAATCCTAATATCAAATTCCAAATTAGGAATCACATTAACATTGATAGTAAATGCAAATAGAACATAAAAATAAGCAAAAGACAAGAGAACACAATATTTGGCGGATTCCAGGGAAAAACCCCAATGTGGGGAAAACCCTTTGATCAAATCTTCTTATTATTCTTCAAAAGTTCAACAGAGAGAGTACATCAAACCAAAATTTACTTGCCCAATCACTGTAAAACAGTGCAGTCAAATTGCAGTCAACAGGATGCCCTAACCAAAAAGTCATCATTGGTCAAACCAACAGAAAGTCTCCTCCAAATTAGCTCAGTCAACACAGATCAAACAACAACAAATTTCTCGATTTTTGTGCCAAGAGATGCGACCTACGGAACTCAGATTTTCTGCCTAAAAAACGCAGTCAAAGGAATGAAATTGACCATCGGTCAACGCTAGTCAACGCTGCTGCAGATGGCCCAAAAACAGTCATAAAATACCAGCCTGATAATTTTGGTCTACCCAAGTCAACGCATGAAGAAGAAGAGCTACTCTTATTTCTTGTACAAACCAATGAGAACGAAAGAGAGAAAGATGCGTGTTAACTGTGTCCAAATTAGGAAAAGGCCTCTTCTATTTATACACAATGTTGAGGGTGAAGAGACACAATGGTTGGGCTTTATGAGCCAGCATTTGGCTATAGCCAACCTTAATAATTTGTCCATAGAAGAAATAAATTCATAATCCCATTTCTACTTGTCAAAATGAGAAGATCTTTAGATCAATCTTGCAGCTCTAGGAAATAGGAATCCAATAAAAATATCATCTCCATCATATGAGTTGTCCAAGGTGGAGTTTGGCCCAAGTTTCCAAATTTAACACTCCCTCTCAACTAGGGAGAAACTCACCTGTCAAACCATCTGTCAATCTGTACCATCCCTATCATCCCTGCTCAACTCTACTCTACTCTGCTCTGTTGAACCATGAAGAAATAATGAAGAAAAAATAATCGAAAGTGTATCATACCACTCTCCATTGACCCAAAGTATGTCTCCATTGATAGCAGATCAATATCAAACATCCTAGCATAGGGAGTACGATAGTACAAGATGCATCTATCGGTAGTACTATGGTCCCTATCCTCATTTCCCAACTCATTGGCTAGATGAGAGGTACTTCCCATGAGTCCCGAACTGCATGGGTAGGATGTTTCGGCAAGAGAAGGTGAACCACTCATCCTGCTCATATGCCATAGGAAAAGGTAAGCCACTCATCCTATGCATATATCAACCATCATGGGGTATCACAGGGGAAGGCAAGCCACTCACCCTATACATAGCGCACCACTAGGGGAAGGTGAACCACTCACCCTATGGTCGCTCATAGCTCTAAGAAGTACCCCAAGCCCCCCAGAGCTCCCAGAGCTCAATATCCAACTCAAACGGGTCCCTTGTAAGAGGGTCTATCCACGACTCCAAGTCTTTCATGAAAGGTTAAGAATTTGACCTTCCCGAGGAGCTTCGTAAGAATATTTTCTACCTATTCATCAGTCCTAATGTGATGGAGCATAATTTCTCCCCTTATACCATAACCCAGATGAAGTGGTACCTGATATCAATATGCTTGGAGCCGTCGAGAAACACGGGATTCTCATAAAGACGAATGCCACTTTGGTTGTCGCAGTGGATCATGGTGGTATCTAGCACATGCCCAAACAACTCACTAAAGAGCTTCCCCAACCAAACAGCTTCACAGGAGGCCACACTAGCAGCAATAAATTCGGCCTCGGTGGTGCTCAAAGCAACTGATTTCTGCTTCCTACTCATCTATGATATCGAAGCAGAACCTAGTGAGAAACAACAACCCGATGTGCTCTTACAATCCACCACACAGCCAACCTAGTCATCATCAGAATAACCATGGAGCCTCATATTCGTAGCAGTATATCTCAGTGCATGGGTGATTGTGCCCCGGATATATCTCAAGAGATTCTTGGCAGCAATCCAATGTATGTGATGAGGCTCAATCATAAACTGACTCAATGTATTCACTGCAAAGCATATGTCCGAACAAGAGTTCACCAAGAACATTAGGACCCCCACAAGTTGCCAATACTGAGAAGGATTTCCCAAATCGGGCCCAACAGCACGTCCGCATAACTTCATGTTCTACTTTAAATTCGGGCATACCCGTCACTGTCTTCCTTGCATAAGGTAGGGCATAATAATGAAGATAAGCAAACCTTCAGTGCCATAATTCAAATTGAACAGATGTGTCGCAAGACATAGCTCCCAATGGACTTCCTCCAACTTGATATAGGTTGTCAACCCTAAATCCAAGAGTAAATGCTTCTTTCAAATTTCTTTTCCAAACACGCACCTTTCCATCAATGAATGCTACCTTGAATTCTTTGTTCTCCATCCCCGTGATAGATACCGGGTTATTCTTTAGATCAGGTACATATAGTACTTCTTGTAGATGAATGGTGTTGCCTTGATTAAATTGAAGAGTAACATTCCCAACTCCTTTCACAGGATAGGTGGCAATGTCTCCTAGAATGATTTCCAAATTTGTATCCTTTTCTATCAGATTTGATAGAGCTTCCTTACACCCAATGAAGTGCCTTGAGGCACCACCATCAATCACCCAATTTCCAAGGCATCCAGAGGGGAGGCAGTAGAGAGCGCAGATATACGATAAAATTATTTCTGTTTGTTATCTACAACATTAGATTCATCATACCTGCAGTTTCTTGATCTTTTGGGAGGTCTGTGAAAAATTCTAAAAAGAATTTCTATTACTACAACTACTGATTTATTTTACCTACTTATTTTCTAATAAGTTATTTACAAAATCCCTTTAGTAAATATTAAAATAAATTCTACTGTAGATTTCACACCATTATACAAAAACAAATACATGTACAAGAATCAAACACATCAACACAATTACTTTTGGACAATTGTCCCCGGAAAAACCCAATGCGGGAAAACCGGTGCAGCAAAGGAGGATTTTATTAATCAGCTTTCTTGAGTACAACTGGGGTGTTAATCTGTCTTACCCAACAGAGATAACCACACGGCAATAATACCACAAAAATCCTCTGGCACTTTACTAAGGATCAACGCGAGTCCATCTTGCCTCTGCGCAGCTCCCAGACCCTCTGCGTCAGCACTCTGCCTCACTGCGTCAGCACTTGGCCTCTCTGCATCACACACGCGGGCCCTCCAGTCACTGCACAATAGAGCTGCCTCTGCGTCTGTATAATTGGCTCTGCGTCTGCATCTTTGATCTCTACGTTGAACCTCTGGCACTATCTCTACATGTCTGCTATGTACTCGTTGCCTCTCACTGCAATCCAGACAACTAGTTCGAATTTCTCAGCAAACCCCGCTCCAGAAATCGAACTAGTTGGTCTCCTGTTGGGTCCCTATAATACTAGTGATTACCCCATTACTATTGTAGTTATACCCCTTATTAATATTGTTGTGCCCCTATTGCCCC
>APFE030159513.1:103409-116656 GCA_000404065.3 Pinus taeda
GATTATAGGGAGCTCAACAAGCTCACTATTAAAGATAAGTTCCCCATTCCTGTCATTGATGAATTACTGGATGAATTGCATGGATCAATTTACTTCACCAAGTTGGATCTCGTTCAGGATATCATCAAATAAGAATGAAGATTGAAGACATTCCGAAAACAGCATTTAGAACTCATGAGGGTCATTATGAATTTTTGGTCATGCCTTTTGGCCTTACCAATGCACCTTCAACATTTCAAGGTTTGATGAATTCAATTTTCAAACGATTCCTTAGAAAATTTGTGTTAGTATTTTTTGATGATATACTAATCTACAACAAGTCTTGGAAGGATCATGTTGAACATGTTGACAGGGTGCTACAACTAATGGAGGAGAAACAATTATATGCAAAAAGATCCAAATGTTTCTTTGGAGTACAAGAGGTGGAATATCTGGGTCATATTGTATCTCATGAAGGAGTTAAGGTAGACCCTAGCAAAATTAAAGCCATTAAGGAATGGAAAATCCGACATCCATAAAGCATCTGCGAGGATTTCTTGGGTTGACAGGGTATTATCGCAAGTTTGTTAAGAATTATGGGAGAATAACAGCACCGCTAACAACACTATTGAAGAAAGATGCATTTTCATGGACTCCAGAAGCAACAAAGGCATTCGAACATCTTAAAGAGGCAATGTGCCAAGCACCAGTCTTAGCTACACCAAACTTCACAAAAACCTTTATTGTGGAATGTGACGCTTCAGGAAATGGAATTGGTGTTGTTTTAATGCAAGATGAAAGACCCATTGCTTTTGAAAGTCGTCCAATCAAGGGAAAGTTTTTAAACAAAGCTATTTATGAGAAGGAAATGTTGGCAATACTCAATGCACTTAAGAAATGGCGACCTACCTAATGGGAAGACACTTCAAGGTAAAAACAGATCATGATAGCCTTAAATACTTTTTAGAACAAAGATTATCCTCTGAAGAGAAACAAAAGTGGGTCACAAAGAGGTTGGGTTATGACTTTGAAATCATCTACAAAAAAGGGAGCAAAATGTGGTGGCAGATGCACTCTCAAGAAAGGATGAGGATGTGGAAGCATTGTTGTGCGCCACTTCTATTATCCAACCAGATTGGATAAATGAAGCAAGGGAAGAATGGAAGAATGATGAAGAAGTGTGGGCACTTATTCAAAAGTTACAACAAGATTCCAGTATGTCTGATACATTTAGCTGGAAAAATGATTTGTTATGGTACAAAGATCGCTTATACCTCTGTAAGAATTCCCAACTAAAACAAAAGATTCTTGTGGAATTGCACACTTCTCCCTTAGGAGGGCACTCAGGATTTCTAAAAACTTACCACAGGGTTAAGAAGGAATTTTTTTGGGATGGCCTTAAATCAGATATTCAAAAGTTTGTGGCGGAATGTTTGGTTTGCCAACAAAATAAAGTGGAAACAATTAAAACACCGGGTCTATTACAACCTTTATCCATTCCAAGCCAACGTTGGGAGGAGGTTTCAATGGATTTTATCACAGGTTTACCCAAGTCAGAGGGAAAGATCATGGTGGTAGTTGACAGACTTACCAAGTATGCACACTTTTGTGCATTATCACATCCATTTAAAGCCAGTGCAGTTTCTACTGCATTTATGGAAACAATTCAAAAGCTACATGGAAACCCAAAGATTATTGTAAGTGACAGAGATCCCATTTTCACTGGAAATTTTCGGACAGAATTATTTTCTTGTCTTGGTACTCAGTTAGCTCATAGCTCATCTTATCATCCTCAATCTGATGGGCAAACTGAGATAGTAAACAAATGTTGGGAAGGATATCTTCGTTGCTTTGTATCTGATAAATAGACACAATGGGTCAAATGGTTGCCTCTGGCTGAATGGTGGTATAACACTTCCTTCCATACAGCAACAAAAATGACCCCATTTCTGGCACTTTATGGGTATCAACCACCATCCATCACATCATATTTAAGAGAAAATTCTAAGGTTCAGGCAGTGGAACATCACATCGAACATCAACAACAAGTCCTCCAACTCTTAAAGGATAACCTCGTGTTGGCACAAAATAGAATGAAACAACAGGCAGATCAACATCGCCAGTGAAAGAAGTTTTGATGTAGGTGATTGGGTATTCCTACGGCTACAACCATATAAGAAAATGTCCCTCAAGCAAGCTAAGAAGGATAATAAATTATCACCAAAGTATTATGGTCTGTACAAGGTGTTGCGAAAGATTGGTACTATGGCATACAAATTGGAGCTTCCTGCAGCTTCTCGATTGCACCCAGTTTTCCATGTTTCATGTTTAAAGAAGGTTATAGGCGGCAAGCTCCTAGTTCAAACAATATTGCCAGAACTTAACGAGGAAGGAAAAAATTATATTGGAACCAGAAGCAGTCATAGAAACAAGAACTCGACAACTACGAAATCGATCAATTTCAGAGTATCTTATCAAGTGGAAGAACTTATCCGCTGAAGATTCCACATGGGAGGATGAGAATTTTATGCAGAAGTATCCAGAACTACTCAAGCGTTGAGGAAAACACTTTTTTGAAGGAGAGGGGCATGTTGGGTCCCTATAATACTAGTGATTACCCCATTACTATTGTAGTCATACCCCTTATTAATATTGTTGTGCCCCTATTACCCCCATATTGTTATTACTCTGCCTCATAGAATCCCTCTATTGTTATTTTTGTGGCTTTATATTATTATTGGTAGGTCGGCTAGATTATATTGTGACTCCTTAGACTCCTAGATATAGAAAGGAGGTTTTGTCATTTGAATCATCCAAGAATTGTTCATTTATGTAATGTAAAGGAGGTTGCCCCCTCGAAGAGGCTGAATTCTAAGGTGTTGATCTATCTTTTCTATCTTTTCTTGAGCTGGTTTCATAACATCTCTCCTTTGTGTCTCTCCAACTGACCCTCAAGCCACCTCTTATACTTTTCATGTTGATGAATCAATAGCCGAGATTAAGTCCCTAATCAATGGCTAAGATTAAAATAGACTTGATCCTTATCTTTTAAAATCTTCTCATCCTTATCTTTATTAATACCCATTAATATTTTTATTTTTCTAAGTTTAGACTTAGGAACTCATTAAAGATATTAATTATTTTAATAACTCCTTATCTGAATGGAATTTTCCAAAAAGATTTGTGGGTCTTGGAGATCTCATGTGCTTTAGCCTCTCCACCAATTTTCATGGCTAGAGCACATTCAATGCTATCCCAAATCAACACTCCCTCTTAGCAAGGAATGTGCTCTAGTAATGCTCCATCACTGAACATCACCATGATCATCCGACACCGGTACCTGTGCTGATGCTTGGCCTGCTATCCAACATCCTCTGCATTGTTGCCTCTTGTATTGTTGCCCATGGCTCTGCCACTACCATTGCCACATCTGTACTACAGCTTTCTCTGCATCCATGCTGCTGTTGGTCCTTCCTCCCAACACTGCATCTACAATGCAACTTTCTCTCAAATGTTGCATCATGCTGCCCATAGCACTGCTAACTGTTGCATTGCAACACCTGATCCATCTCTGCTACTGAAATGAATTCTTTACCATCCCCATTTTTTCCCTAAAATAACTAAACTTTGTTCTTCCAAGACCCTTGGTAAGGATGTCCGCGACCTGTTCTCCTATAGGAGTGTAGCTCAACTGTACAGCTCCTCATTGGACACAGTCTCTGAGAAAGTAACACCAAATATCAAATATTGGATTCTCAAAGAGCTTGATGCAACTCTGATTATCACACATGATTCTGGTCGCCTCCATCCTTCTTCTGAATAGGTTTACAAGCAATTTTCTAAGCCATATGGCCTCACATGAAGCTGTGCTAACGGCCATGTATTCTGCTTCAGTTAACCTTAGAGCTACGGATTTATGTTTCCTACTGCACCAGGAGGCCATCCATGATCCAATGTTGAAACAGTACCCAGAGGTACTTTTCTGATCCAGAGAACTTCCAACCCAATCTGCATCAGTAAACCCACTCAATCTGATATCATTACTTCTGGTGTACAAGAGTCCATACTCGACTATTCCCTAAATATATCTGAGAACATGTTTGGCTGCTACCCAATGGGCCCTCTTTAGTTTCACCATGAACTCACTAAGGGTGTTGGCATTGTAACAAATGTCTGGTCTGGTATTGACCAGATACATCAAGGACCCTATGAGCTACTTGTATAAGGTGGGATCAACATCCTTCTCTTCTAATGCATCAATTTTCTTCCAGTTGGTGATCACTGGAGTAACCATCGGCCCACAGTCCTGCATCCTGAATCTCTTCAGGATCTCTATAGCATATCTCCCTTGTCCAAGGAAGATTTTACCCTTCTGCTACCAAACTTCCAACCCCAGGAAATAATGCATTTGTCCCAAATCCTTCATGTCAAACTCTGTGGCTATATTCTTCTTGCAAACCTTGATGAGCCTGGATGATCCGGTCAGAAAGAGATCATCCACATATAATACTAGGACTAGAGGCTCATTCTCTACAACCAGATAGTAGAGATTGGAATCTGCATCACTCTTGACGAACCCCATCTTCTGCAAGTAGCCATCAATTCGACCATACCATGCTCTAGGTGTCTGTTTGAGCCCATACAAGGCTACTTCGATAAAACATGAGACTTCTTCTCATGTATCTCAAAGCCTTCTGGTCGTTCAATGTATACTTCCTCTTCTATCGCCCCGTTCAAGAATGTCGTTTTGACATCCATCTGATGAATCTCCCATCCCATCTGTGTTGCAAGAGATATGACAGTTCTAATAGATATATACCTGGCTACTGGGGCGAAGGTCTCTTCGTAGTCTATTCCTTCCTATTGAGCATACCCCTTAGCCACAGACCTAGCTTTGTATATTTCCACCCTGCCGTCTACAGCGTATTTAATCTTGTAGATCCATCTCGAACCTACCACTGATCTGTCCTGAGGCCTAGGCACTACTTCCCAGACATCATTCACCATTATAGAGTTGTATTCCTCTACCATCGCATCCATCCAAAGTTGATGTTGAGCTGCCTCCTGAAAACTGGAAGGTTCCCCATCCTGAGTTAGTAAGGCCTAATATCTATCTGATTGTCTTCGCTCCCTTTTAGTGCTCCTGGTTCCACCGATGAAATCTTCTCCATCCCGCAGAATCTATCGGAGTTCCCGACTCGTTCTTCCCTCCAAGTAGAAAAAATGACTAGTTGAACTGATCCACGGCTTGATCCTTGTTCAAAAATTTCGAACCCTTAATTACTAGTGCATAGATCTCCAGAAAAATTTAACTTCCTTGATTGATGTGTTGGATGGACCAATCAACTTTTGGCTGATTTTGGACCACTGGAAAATATTCAAAAATAATTTTCTTGGAAATCCCTTATTCAAAATAACCACCTACACCAAAAAAATTCAATTTCCTTGAGAAAATGTTTTCCTTCTAGTCGATTGAATTTTTGTGGGTCTTTTCTGCCTTGGAAATGAGACTCTTCTCCATTTTGAATTTAACCCGTTTTTGGAAAGTGCACATTCCACTTTTAATTATTTTTCCACTTCGAGAAAATATTATTTTCTCTCATTTTTATTTTCTGACTAATTTCCAGCTAATTATTTTGCCATTTTTTGCCAAAAAACAAAAAAAATGACTCTAGAGGGGATTAAACATATTTTTCAACCCTCAAAGTGTGTCTAAATAGAAAGTTTAGGAGTTGAGGTGTAAAATTAAGTACGCATACCCCTAGAACCTCTATAGACAACATCTTTTGCATCTTTACATCAATTTTTACATGAAAATCCCATACAGAAGGGGAATTTTGACAGTAAAATATGAACTCTAAACTCAATCAAATTTTGTGACACTTTACAAATGATCCAGTATGAAAAATTACATAGATTGGATACACTAGGACTCATCTGAGACCTGACCACCGAGGCCCGCTCTAGCTTTGGGGCATAGCTTGGGAGAAAAACTCCCTAGAGTAAAGCACTTTGGTAAAAATCATAGGCTTACCTAGATGTTTTACATGGCTTTATTAAACATACTCGAATCGTTTTTACATCAAGCCCCAAAGAGCAGCAAAATTTGGATTACATCTTAATGACCAGAAACTATAAGATGATGATGAAATCTAAAAAGAAAATTTCACTGCTTCGCATTGTTATCTTCTCAAGGGTTAGTTGACACATGAGTGGTCAATACGTCATGTTCACCACACATTGTCAACTTCCCAAGATGCAAAGTACAGGGTAGAACATTCCGAATTTTTTCAAATTCATCATCATCATGCAACTTCCAAATGTCATTGTAATCCCAAACTTTGCTGCCATGTGCACCTTTATTGTAAAAATGATTCTAGTATGCCTATTAAACCATGCAAAAAAAATCTAGGTAAGCCTTTGATTTTTAGCAAAGAGTTTCACCCTAGGGAGTTTTCTAACCTCCGCCAATTATTCACATTTCCAAACCCTTATAATTGGCAGAGTTTTTCTCCCACACATGCCCCAAAGGTATAGTGGGGCTCGATCGTAAGGTCTTAGGTGAGTCCTAGTGATGTCGAGCCTATGTATATCATCATACTAGATCATCTGTCAAGTGTCACAGAATTTGGTTGAGTCTAGATGTCATGTTTTAATTGTAAATTTCCCCTATGTATGGCATGTCTATGTAATATTTGATGTAAAAGGTGATGTCTAGGAATATTTTAGGTGGATGATTAATCACAATTAGACACCATCACCTAAATATTATTTAGACGCATTTTGAGGATGAACATTTGTGTAAATCCCCTCTTGAGTCATTTATTTTATTTTCCAATGAAAAATGTCAAAATAATTAAGTTGGAAATTTCCCAAAAAATAAAATGAGAGAAAATTAAATTCTCTCCAAGTGGAAAAATTATCAAAAAAAGGTATCGAGGACCTTTCCAAAAATGAAACAAGTCGAAAATATGACAGAGGTCACATTTCCAAGGCAGAAAATCCTATTCAAAAAATTCATTGGGCCGGAAAGAATTATTTTCTCAAGAAAATCGAATTTTTGGTCCAAGTGATTATGTTGAATGAGGGAATTTCGAGAATTTTATTTTTTGAAGATTCTCCAATGGTCCAAAACCAACTAAAAGTCAAAGTTTGGTCCAGCTAGCTCAGCAATCAAGGAATTCGATTTTATTTGGAGATTTGTGCAGCAGTTATCAAGGAATCGAATTATTTTGACAAAGATCAAGCCATGGATCAAGGGAACTAGTCGTTTTTCCACTTGGAGGGGTCTCATGCTCTGATTTTTTCTATATAAGGAAGTTATGTGCTCCTCATGTAAGGAATGAAACATTGGTATTGAGCTCTGATTCAAGCTCTATTGGCTATAATATTTTTCTAGAATAATAAAGAAGTCTTTAGGGTTTATTCATGGTGGTATTCTTCTTCTGCTTCTTGTGGTAATGTTTTTCTTGGATCATGTTCTTGATGTTCTACCGAATAATATTTTTATAAATTATTATTTAATTATCCAGAGGTTGGATTAACTATTTGCACATGTATCTTGCATTAGTTACTAGGTTTAGAGAAGCATTCTAACTTGATTGATCTAGCAAGTATCTTTAGGTATTGAGGGTTATTATGTGTATATAGCCTCTATTGATCTAATAACTTGATCTTAAGTGTGTAGAGACTTTATGGTATTCGGATCTCAGGTGTCATGGGAAGTCTTTAGATGGACTAACCAATTTCGTGGACAAGAAAGCTCAATAGCTTACTATGTTAAATTTCAAGGCTTATCTAACAATTTGTTTTACATAGATCTTGGTCATTGCTCACCTATAAAATTACTTCTCTTGTATATTTTAATTTATTTGTGCATCAACTGAATAGATCTGCTTATAAGAGCCATAAATCATTCTAAATTTTGTAAATTATCTTTGTAAATAATTTTCATAACCCTTCTACATATTTCTCCAATTTTGTATATAGCCATTGCAGTTTCTAGTTGGTTTTTCTTGCAGATCTGAAGAGGACGTCAAGGGTTTCTCGATGGACTTGTTTTGCAGGTGGATATACTTCAAGATCAAGGAGAGATTGATTTTGTGAGGGTTTTAGCCTCACCTAGCCTAGATGGCTAGGGTTTAGAGTCTAGACTCAACGTCTTATATTTTTTAGGGTCATCTAGCTTCTCCTCAGGGCCGCAAGGGTTTTAGGCCTATTTAGGCCTCTAGAGGGTTCAATCTACCATTTTGTGCCTTCATTTCATGAAATAAAATTTATCCAAGGAAGCTGCTAGGGTTTAAGCCCTTCTTCTCACTTCAAAATTAAGTTTTTTGCAAGGTTTTGATCTTGAAAATCTTGTAAATTATTTTCTCTATTTTCTCATCATAGATCTAACTTAGGTTTGATTTTCCAAGCTTAGACTCATTTCTAGCTCAAGTTTCGATTATTCTCCTTGCTTTGGCTAGCTGCTAGCCTTATTGACCATTTTAGGCCTAGCCGCAAGCCTATTGGGGCTTGATTACCCTAGCCGCGGGCCTCTTCGGATCCATAATTGTTGCCTTTGATTTATTACATTAACTCTTGTGGTTTTGCAAGCTTATATTCATCATTTGAAGGGGTTTCGTCGTTTCTTTTGGCTTGGGACTAGCCATTTTTGAATTTGATCACTTGGAAGATTATTTTGAGGGCTAGCCGCAAGGCCTAGAGGCCTCATTCATCCTAACCGCAAGCCTCCAAGAGGGTCGCACACCTTTGATCTGAGGTGTGTATATTTCAAGGGTTTTCACATTAAAATTTGAATATTTAAGGCTGGAAATAACCATATAATTATCACATGAATTTCAACAATTTTTTGTAGCCTTGTTTCCTTGCTTGGCGATGCATTTTGAGGAATAATTCATCAAGGTCATGACAGTTTTCTGAGGTCTAGTGCAAGTCATTCATCATTGAAGTACACTATACATTGCCTTGTGCCTTCTTCTTTGATGTTTGATAGCTTGAGGACTGATTGTTGTTTTTAAAGTGCTCATCTTCTTGTGATCTCTTCAAGGTATTGGAAGAGTCGTCTCATTGTCCTAAGGGTTTCTTCTTCATTGTAATCTTGATAATAAAATTGATCTTCTTGCTTGAAGGGAGCTTGGGATCCAATCCCATGGTATCCCCCTCCTTATTTAAAAGGGAGGAGCCTCTATCTTCTTAGTTAGTTTCTCTTGTTTTGGTTTTCGACACTAACCCTTTTCTCTTGCTCTTATTGATTAGATAGGTCTTCATCTAAGTCACAGGACACGTCCCCCAGGGTCCCGTGTCCCGTATTTTTCGTATTGGACACGAAAACGGCCCTAATACGTGTTGAAAACGATTTTCAACGTGTCCTGAAAAATTGAATACATATTCTCTGTTTTCCGTCGTGTCCTGAAGCGAACAAAGTTCCTTCTACAATTTAATTACTCCAAAAGTCTTGGAATATGAAGATATCCATTTAGGATATAAATATTATATTAAATAAAATGAATAAGAATGAATGATGATTTACAAATGAGAACGAGAGGCTTGCTTATATACCAAGCAAGTGTTTCTTCTGAAGAGTCATGTCCTATTAGACATGCCTCTTCAACCTTAATTACTAGCTTAACTAACTATTATTTATGATTATTATCTTTTACATTATATTTATATTATTTATATATTTTATTCATTACATTGCCTTCTTCCTCAAAAATCTTTGTCCTCAAAGCTTGTCGATGAAAAAGACTTGTCTCTTTTTTCTGCTTCGAAAGTCTTTCTGTCTCGGACTAGTCATCCTCGTCGATATAAGTTGATAAGATCTTCTTAGTGACAAACAAAATTGCTGCACTGAGAAGGGATCAGACCATCCCAGACTAATCTTCTGTATAGTATTTTGATCACTGGAATTTTGTAACGACTTGTTAGGATAAGACTGGATTGATGTTAGTCATTATTCTCAGGAACATTAGTTTGTTGTTTCTGTTCTGAATGGTCCCGATACGTAGCTTGGTTGAGTTGTCTAATCTTGTGATCCGGATGCCAATATAAAGCTTTCAGATTTTATTCTGGTGAGGATGTTATTGAATTGGTTATGGAAGATTCACTTGGGACGTTCATTGTCTGAACTGCAACATCTGCGTGTGTTGTTTCTTTAACTGACTTGTCTTCTTGAGTTGTCATATTCACTCGATCGGTATTTGTTGTTTTGTCATCAACTTGAATTCCTACATTTGATGCTTCTTTCTCGATAAGTTGTTGTACCTTGTTTTCTAATGACTTCTTATCCTTCTTAAGTTTCTTAATTTGCGACAGTAATTTTTCGCTATGGTTTTTAAATCGAGAAACTTCTTCATTTTTGTCAACATTGATTTTGTCAATTTCTTTTTGCATATTTTGTACTACCTTTTTACCTTCTTGAGACATTACTTTTGAAATATCTGAGATATCTTCTAGTGTTACTGAATTTGGTTTTAGTGTAAAATCTTGGAGCGTTATTTTCTTCTTGTTGTAAGAAAATGTTAAAAACTTCTTTTTTGTATTTAGAATAAAGGAGCCTAAAGTTTCCATCCAAGGTAACCCCAAAACAATGTCGCTGTCAAAGTCAATATCGTCAAAACGTAAGGTTTTCACGGCGAATTTTGAGATAAAACTATAATCTCCAATATTTAGGTGTAAATTGCTTATATCGTATTGTTTGCCAAAAATATTTGTTTCAACTATATTTGATTCAGGAATCACCAATTGGTTAGCACATTTAGGACTACACTCAATTTCTTTATCGTCAACGGTTGACTCCATTTTTACTTTGTTAAGATGAACTTGGGATTTATTTATTTATTTTTCTTTTTCTTTTTTCTTTTTTTTTTTAACTCTTTTTATTTTATAAGTACCGCTCTTTTTTTTTAATCTATAAAATATATTTCCAAAATCTATATTATAAAATATAATATATATATATATTTTAAAATATTCTAGTCCTTCTTCTTCTTCTCTTTTGTGCACTCCTTTTAATAAAATTTTATAATAATAATTTTTTGTTTAAATATAATATAATAAAAAATATTATTAATTAATTTAAATTTAATATATTATAAAATTAATTGTATAAAAATTATATATATTTTTTTGAAACCTGCTTTTCCTTTTATATGTAACTATATAAGGCTTATATAGTATCCCTTTTTATAATTATAATAATATTTTTTTTCTCAGAAAATTTGGATGAGACGTGACTCTTGGTACGGTCACAATGACTCTTGGTACGATCACAATATTTAGATTTGAACGATTAAGATTATTTAGATCACACCTTTTTTCTCCAATGTTTATCAAAATATCTTTTACTTTTAAAATACTATGGGCAATTACCATGGGTTGTTTCTAAAACCTCTGTTAATGTTATCCACATAAAATATAAAACTTACCACTGGTTTCTAAAACCACGGGCAATTACCATTAGTTTCTAAAATACCATGGGCAATTACCATGGGTTGTTTCTAAAACCTCAGTTAATGTTCTCCACGTAAAAATGTAAACTTTACCACTGGTTTTTAAAAACCACGGGCAATTACCATTGGTTTCTAAAAACCACGGGCTTCTCCACGTAAAAAATTTTAAATATACTTGAAAGATTCCCGCTATATAATATTATTTTTTTTATTTTTTTTGTTCAGAATATGTTATTTCCTTCCCTCTTTTTTTTATATACCCTTCTTCTTTATTCTTTATTATTATTTTTGTTTTTTTTAAATAGTAGCAAATGGCCAAAGACCTAAAAAATGGAGAATCTCCCAATATATAGCGAAACGCTTCAATTATGACAACAACAAGGTTGATGATAGGTTGATAGCCAAAGGCTTGGTGATCAGCCAAACGTGGCTCTGATACCAAATGAAGCGAACAAAGTTCCTTCTACAATTTAATTACTCCAAAAGTCTTGGAATATGAAGATATCCATTTAGGGTATAAATATTATATTAAATAAAATGAATAAGAATGAATGATGATTTACAAATGAGAACGAGAGGCTTGCTTATAGACCAAGCAAGTGTCTCTTCATGAAGAGTCATGTCCTATTAGACATGCCTCTTCAACCTTAATTACTAGCTTAACTAACTATTATTTATGATTATTATCTTTTACATTATATTTTTATTATTTATATATTTTATTCGTTACATGTCCTAAATTTAGAAAACGCGTATTTGGTTGGAAGAAAACATTGCCCTAATGTATTTCGACAGGTTGAATATGTACCGCGCAAAAAACGTAATTTAAAGCCTACATGTTGGATTTTTCCCGGTTATTTTCGTCCTGCTGTCATCTGGAGCTGTCGTGTGGAGCTGCGAGCAGGGCGTTTGAAGTTAGCATTATATTTGACGTCTGGAGCAGAGTGTGGTGCGACTGGTGCCCGTGCCGATTGTTGTGCCAGTGTGCAGCGTTCAAGACTAGCCCGTAAACCAATAAGCCGAAACCCCTAAACCGGAACCCGTGTTTTATCTGTGCATTTCTTTTTTTTTGTCAAACGAATGGTATATTAAAATCGTTATCAGCTATGAGAATTTAGATTCTATGAACTTGGCCTTCGAGGGATAGGAATTTCTACAGCGTGAACCTTGTCGAGGTATCAGTTTGGCTTAGATGTTGAGAAATGTTTGAGCCATAGTTAATTGGAATAACAAGCATGAATCTTGTTGTCGCGCAGATTGACACGACAACGCTCAGACCGGGCGCTGTCACTCTGATCCCCGATCCCTCCGTTTAAGCCTATCTCCTGCGGCTAAGGGGGGTAGACCCTGTGAGATGATGAAGACCAACTGTCGACCAGTTGGTTGGGAGACACGAGACACGATAAGATAAGCACTAAATAAATTTGATTTTAGCAGACCAATGCCTTAAGAGATTGTTATTAAATTGATTACTTGTTAGATGATTATAGAAACATGAAACGTAAACAGCAATCATTTGTCATCAGCTAAACCACAGTGCTCTTAGAATGACCAAAATGATATCCAGCAACTGAAGATTTAAAAAGATGAATGCTTCGAACCACCACGAGTCATAAACCATTAACTAGATATCATATTCGTATCTCGACTTGAAACTTCAGATCTCAGCGTGAAAGATATAACATGAAAACAACTGAATCTGGCAAAAAAAAATAATTTTCCCACAAAATTTTTATGCCCTTTCAGACAAAGATTAAACTTAAAACAAAATCTAAAATTTAATCTAAAACCCTAAAGGAAAATTTTTTATTT
>APFE030159513.1:119084-130656 GCA_000404065.3 Pinus taeda
TTTTATTCATTTCTTAATTCATTTTAAAATGGATCATCGAACTAAGCCTTCGGAAACATCACCTAGGACCTAGGACTTAGGACTTATGAGGGGATTTAAAACATTTTTCGATCCTCAGGACACATTACATCATGACTTTTACAATTTACATCTTAAGGGAAAAACCCCTTTAACATAGACCCTCATAAATCACCCAGTTCTGCAACACAACTATAATCTAGCAAATCAACACACTAGGATTCTCCTAAAATTCCAATGACAAAATCTATCCCGGCTTTGGGGTCAGGTTTGAAGGAAAACTCTGCCAATCCGTGGATCGGTGAGACGAAAAACCTTCCAGGACATAGATTATCATAAGAAAGTTAGGTCCACCTAGGCAATTTACAAACACGACTCATATCTGCTAGGATTATTTTACAATTAATACATGCAGACTGGGTTTACAATTAGATTGATCAAGCCGCTGATGACTGCAGGATGGCACGGACACGCTGATCAGGTGCTGCCCCTTTTTGCAAAGAAAAAGGGGGAGTGCTGTAAGGGTAGTTGAAATGAAGTCAGTGCTGTGGAGTTCACTGTGTATATTTCCCTTGTTACCATGGGTATTGTGGCTACAGTTTTTCCTAACTTTTAACAATTGTCATTAATCACATCAAAGACACCCCAACAATTTGTAACAAACTGAATATTGAATTAAAATTGAAAAATTCTTAGTAATATCCACGACAGACTCTAACGGATCTATGAGACCACAAATAAAACAGTGGAACACATATATGACAGTGATAGATTATTGTGACCTTTGACAGTGCATAATTATTGCGGTTTGTGACAATTTACAAACAGTAAGAAACAGCAAGACTGCATGTTATCAACAGCTCCATCTCTGGGGCAATTTGAGTTGTTTTGCTCAAGAGTCAATTTGTATGCAGTGTGCACATATTGAATCATATAACAGTTCTAACTTCTGAGTTAACTTTATAAGTTTATAAATTATAAATTATAAGTTTATAAATTATAATTTATAAATTATAATTGTTTAACTTTAATTGTTTTTTTGTAGGTGAAGGTGTGTGGACGTTATAACAGTGAGAAGATTAATGGCTCAATCATCCAAGGCAGTCGGCAGAGGTCAAAGGAAGGGCGGTGCTATTCGTGGTCCCCCCCCTCCAAGTGTTTTTGTTTCACCTTCTCTTGGCCATAGTGCCCCAAGTGCTTCAAGTGAAGTTGTAGGTGTTTCTCAGCATTAACATATGACGTTGTTGCAGCAAGACAACAAGCACAGCTAAAAAAATACCCTCTTTGGAAGTATGTAACCAAGAAGCAAGTGCCAAAGACTGGTCCAGGAGGGAATGTGCATTGGCCTTGTAATTTCTGCAATGGTGAATTTAAGAGCACTTACTTTCGAGTTAAGAGCCATTTGTTGGGCCTTCCTTGTGGAATTGGAGCATGCAAAAATATTAGTCCTAGAGAAAAAATGGATTTGGAAAGGGAGGATGAAGCTGGCTCTAGCAATGTGGTGGAAGCAAGCAGGAAAACTAGTAAAAATGAAGATCCTCTTCCATTCTTGAGGAATGCTAATAGTAGTAGATTTGGGAGAAAAGAAATTCAGCCAACAAAAAAGAGGGCAACCCAAACTTATGGTGGTCCAATGGACAAGATTTTTCGGCATGAGCAGCGAGATGAGGTTGATCTTACATTGGCATTATTTTTCTATCTCAACTTCATTTCTTTTAATGTTGCACGGTCTCCTATGTTTATTGAGATGTGTCGAGCTCTAGTTGATAGAGCTCCAATTGAGTATGTGCCTCCAAGTTCAGAAAAACTTAGAACCACATTGTTGGTTAAGGCAAGGAAGGAGGTCGATAAAATTCTACAACCTATTAAATCATCATGGATCTCATCTGGTGTCAGTATTGTTTCTGATGGATAGACAGATACAACACGCCATCCTCTCATCAATTTCATGGTATATTCTCAAAATGGACCGGTATACTTGAAAGCAGTTGATGCTCTTGGACAATACAAGGATGCACAATATATGGGTGAGTTGTTTATTAAAGTTATTGAAGAAGTAGGCATTGAAAGTTGTGTGCAAATCATCACAGATAATGCACCTGTTTGCAAAGCAGCTGGCTTGATTGTGGAAACTAAATATCCACAAATATTTTGGACACCATGCATTGTTCACTCTTTGAATTTAGAACTCAAATCTATTGCTTCAGATGTGACATGGATTGGCAATCTTATTGAGGATGCACGCCATATCCGAAATTTTGTGCAAAACCATACCAATGCCCTCACAATATATAAAGAGTACACGCATCTATCCTTGTTGAAGATTGCAGATACTCGGTTTGCTTCCTCATTCATCATGCTTAAGAGGTTGAAGGAGGTGAAGGCCGCTCTTGGGGCCATGGTTATTTCAGATCTTTGGTCTTTTTGGAGAAAGACGGATCAAACAGCTTCAAAAAAGGTAAAGGACAGTGTGTTAGATGATGGTTGGTGGGAGAGGGTGGATCTTACCATAAAGATCATGAGCCCTATCATTTCTTTCTTGCAGTTTGCAGACACGGACCAGCCCATCTTAGGAGAGGTTTAGGAGGGTTGGGATTCCACGATTGAGTCTGTGAAGACTATTGTTATGGAGAATGAGTGCCCTGCATATGAGACATCAGCAGAGAACTTATGGTCCACCATACAAGATATTCTTGTCTCTAGGTGGGATAAGAATTGCACACCTTTGCATTGCTTAGCTCACTCTTTGAATCCCAAGTACTACAGTCAAGAGTGGCTCCGTGGTGGGACCTCACACAGATACCCTCCCCACATGGATGGAGAGATTTCACAGGGGAGGAAAACAGCATTCAAAAGGATATTTCAGGATAACACATCTTTTCTTGAGGTGGAGGAAGGCTTTGTAGAGTTCTCCACTGGCACCAGGAGATTTGGGGGGTATGATGTACTTGTAGATAGGGGGGTCAAAAGTGCCTATGCATGGTGGGCAACTCATGGGGCAACATGCCCTATTCTACAACAGTTAGCCTTGAGGGTCCTCTCTCAAATTACTTCATCTTCTTGTTGTGAGGGGAATTGGAGCACTTACGGGAATCTATAAAGTTTGAAAAAGAGCACGCTTGAGCAATCCAGGGCAGAGACAATGGTGTATGTGCACACCAACCTTCGTCTTATTTACAGGCAGAGACAGGAGTGGTTGAAGGGAAAAACAAAGATGTGGGATGTGTTTCCTGATGATATGGGCTTGGACGACAGTATTGAGTTGGCATTAGCCAACATGGATCTTAATGACCTAGTGCTAGAGCCAGTGACTTTTGATGATGAGACGCAGCATCTTGAGGGGTCATCCTCCACATCAACAAATGCAACACCAGATCCTGGATTGGGCATAGAGAAGGAGGATGGAGTACAATCAGATGGCAGTGGCAGTGATGGTGACTATAACATAGAGGACATGGACTATTGATAGAGTGATGAGTCATGACTCATGGACCAGTACCGAGCTATGATATTCCTACTTATTTTGTATCTAGTATCTACTCTTTTGTATTTTCCATTGGCATTCTCTCAGGAGTCAGTATCTACTATGATCTATCTATGTACATTGTAAACACTGAACAGTGATACATTTTGATTTTGATGACTTAATGGAAAACTTGCATTTTATGGTTTTAATATCTAAGTTCTAAATTTATAATTAGTAGTAAGTACTTAGTTTCTTATGTGCTTGTAAGTTGTAAATTTTGATTCTATTTATTTTTTTAAAGTGAACTATAAACTTTGAGAAGTAATTATATTTTAATTTGATTAGATAAGCTGCAACCTGCAATTTAATATGGATAAAAAACTATATTTCGGTATATATATTTATATATAATATATATATAAATATATATAAAACGTGTCCCCTGTGTCTTGTTTCCAGGTTGCTGCGTTTCGTATTGAATACTCGTATTTACGTGTCCTTCGTATCTCGTGTCCTCGCGTCATGTGACTTAGGTCTTCATTGCTATCATTTAGATCTAGTCTTTGAGTTGTTTCTTTTAGTTTAATCATTGTTAGCAATCTCATCTGTCATTGATTATTGGTGCTAACGCCATTTTAATTCTCACATGTTCTCATTGTTATATCATATAAGTGAACAACATCCTAATAACCATTATAACTAAAGGCATTTCAAATTGTCATTGTTTCATTGAGTAATCCTAGAAGTGCTTCATTGGCTCATTGCAGAAATCTTGTGATCTTATATTTTAAAGTGATATTTAAATAAGCTTGGTTATAAGTGAATTAACATCTCTTACATTGAAGCATCTTGCCACCATTGTAGCTCTTTGAAACTATCTAATCTCATCATCATTGTTACTTGCATTATCACTTAGATATAGTTTTGCGTTCCTAAAATTTACCTCCAAGCATAAGCTTGGTTGACAGAAAGTTATGACCACCTTCTTCATCTAATTCGCAAAGCTTGACCCTTGCTCAATGGTTAAAACATATGACCTTGCAGTTCTCTTATGGACAATCCCTTGTAGGAATGGAGGCACTTGGGTTGGTAGAACTCCTTGGTAGGTATCGTTTATGAGGCCTTAGCCTCCTTCCCCAAGACTTCTTTCTACAACATTGTGTGAGACTTACTTCAAAACATTTGAGGAGAAGGATTTCATCTAGAATTAAAATTAACCAAGATCTTGTGTTAGGGTCCAACCCTAACCCCCTTATTTATGTAATAGGGTCGAGTCATAGTTATAGTTAAGTAAAGAGTCAATAAAGCCCATATTAATAATTGTAAGTGGTTGACCCGCATTTAAAGAAGGGACCACAGTTAGTTGCAACTGGGCAATGGTATTAGATAGATGGTATTAATAAGAACCATGGTATTCACCCATGGTATTGCATGTATGAATCCTATATAAAGGAAAGAGGCTCCCCTCGAGGAGCATTGTGTCTTATTTTGTAATTGAGCACTGCTCTATTGGAGGTTGCCCCCTCAAAGAGGCAAGTGAACATTGCTTTCCTTTCTGAATAATAAAATATTTGTTGTTATTTCTTATTGTTCTGTGTTCTGGATATTATTTCTTCGCATATTGGGTATTTTGGTATCTTCTCACAGGTCAAGAGCATAACAAGTGGTATCAAAGCACTTTCCAGGGCCGGTGGGATCTCCATTTTTAGCAACAACAAAAAAAAAATTGCTAGAGACGTGTTCTGACGTCTTTAAACCACAGGATATGTCGTTGAACGCATAAACCTGCGGATTTTGGGAGGCATGCACGCAGGAAATACAAGAGGTGGTCACGCTTGTTGGACTCCCTTGTAACTCCTATGGGTACCCCTTCGAGTAGTAGTGCATTAGACAGAATCGCGCACGGACTGTCTTCCAAGTACCCTCTGGGTATATCGGAAGCCCCATACGCTCTCTTGAAAACTCACCATAGATAAACCGTTGGTCGTCTTGCTGCTACAGTACACCAAGAACAGCACTCGAGGAGATTACTCGCGCGTATGATAGGGTAATTGGGTTGTACGACTAAGGGTACGGTTGGTCCTCCTTGGTTAGTGCAATGAAAGATTGGGCCAAGTACTACTGTCAGACCCTTATGTATATTGCGATTAGTAGCACCTGACACTCCTTGAGACCATAGTTCCCTTGTCTCTCTCTAGATCACGCATCATCTTTGCTAGATCAGATCTAGTAGGTGGGGTTCTGTCGCAACCGCAATAATCAGTTCCGCCATTCAAATCTCTCAGATCTACCATTCAGATCTCTCAGATCCGCCAATCAGATCTATCAAATCCGCCATTCAGATCTAGCAGCAAGGGTTTGATCACGGCCACATTCCTACTCATACTCTGTAGTTGAGGGTTAGCCGATAGTTCAGACTATTTGTGTGGGCCCCTATACCTGGGCATGATTCTCGCAGGACATTGGGCAGAATTGACTTTTTTGGGATTCGACTACTGCAGTATTTCTAAGCGAGTAAAACTCCTTTCGGAGTAAGCTAAAAAAAGTCTGAGACCCTCCCGGCACGCTTGTAAGATACTTAGCCCATAAGAATCAAGTCGACGAGCTGAGCAAGGTGGTACCAATCAATTGCTAGCGTCAAAAATTTCAGGTGGTCCCAAATTTTAAGTGCATCGGATCGGTGCATGGTACAAACTAGAGCTCAAGCTATGGCCAATAAGAAGATCGACACCCTTGAACAAAAGTTGGACGCAGTACTGACGTCGATCAAGACCTTAGCTGACACACTCACAAAGGGCAAGTCGAAGGAACACTCGGAGGCATATGCTTTTAATGAAAACATTGAGGGCGAGTCTAGCTCTTCTCTTCACCTCCTTGGTAACCACCAACAGTCCCAGACGCGACCACCCAAGCTGGACATGTATAAATTTGATGGCTCTCATCCAGCCAGATGGCTAGCACAAATGGAGCAATATTTCACACTGAATCACATCAGAGATGATGCGACTCAGCTTAGTGTGGGTAGCATGTACTTGGACAATGAAAGATGGCAATGGTGGCAGTGGCATCAACGTTGCTATGGAAGGCCCGTGACTTGGCAGACATTCTCAAAAGCTCTTACGGATCGCTTTGACCATGAATCTAGCTTTTTGGGTCATCTTACTAAGCTCCGACAGACAGGAACAATGAACGAATATATTACAGCCTTTGAAGCCTTAGCCTTCCGCACAGGAGGTCTACACGATCAGTTCTACTTAGAATGTTTTGTCAGTGGTCTCAAAGAAGCCATACAAGCCCACGTACCACTGCAACACCCAACCTCATGTCTGGATGCTTGCAAGATAGCTCGTGACGTAGAACGGGCGTTAGCGGCCCAGTCCAATCGCGCAAATTTCATAGCCAAGGGTCGCCCCGGAAGCATAAATTATTTGTCAAGATGTCCAAGTGCTCTTTTGGCATGGCAGAAGTTGAGTATTTGGGCCACATTGTGGGGCGTGAAGGTGTCAGGGTGAACCCCAAAAAGATCCAGGCAATGAGAGATTGGCCTCAACCAAAGACCTTGAAGAGCTTGAGAGGATTTTTGGGTCTCAAGGGCTACTATCGCAAATTTGTCCGCAATTATGGTCGCATTGCTAGACCCCTCACTCACCTTCTCAAGAAAAATTCATTTCTCTGGAATGATGAAGCGCAACAGGCATTTATAGCTCTCAAACATGCCATGTGTTCCACTCCCGTATTAGCACTACCCGACTTTACCAAATCTTTTGTGATTGAAAGTGATGCTTCAGGTATGGGTATTGGGGCGGTCTTAATGCAGGAAGGTCAACCTTTGGCCTTCACTAGCCAACAACTAAGTGGGTCAAATCTGGGACAATCTACCTATGAGAAAGAGATGATGGCCATCTTACATGCAGTAGATACCTGACAACCATACTTATTGGGGCAGTGTTTCCAAATCCGCACAGACCATCAAAGCCTTAAATATTTTTTGGAGCAACGCCTATCCTCACCACAACAAAATAAATGGCTCGCAAAAATGTTGGGATATGATTATGAGATAAGGAAGGGCGCGAAAATGTCATAGCAGATGCTTTATCACCCCAATTTGAGGAGGAAATCACCCCGCTCGCAATCTCCCTTCCTATTCCACAATGGATTGAAGAGGCTCGCAAGGAATGGTTTTCACATCCTCTGCTCTCCCAACTCATTAATAAATTGCAGGCGGATCCAAATTCCACAGTGGGCTACTCTTGGCAGGATAAGGTTCTTCGCTACAAGGACAGAGTCATGATATCACCAACATCCACCCTCAAAAGTCGCATTTTGGCGGAGTTGCACTCATCTCCCACTACAGGCCATTCAGGCTTTCAGAAGACTTATGCTCGCACCTGACGTTCATTCTTTTGGACAGGCATGAAAAAGAACATTCTTACTTTTGTAGCTGAGTGTGACATATGTCAGTGCCACAAAGGAGAAACAGTCAAATCCCCAGGCACATTACAGCCATTGCCCATCCCGGCCTCAATTTGGACGCAGGTTTCTATGGACTTCATTACAAGTCTTCTGAAGTCAGGCAACAAGTCAGTCATCATGGTGGTTGTGAACAGACTTTCTAAGTTTGCTCATTTTTGTGCCCTACACCACCCTTTTACACCAGTTTTGGTGGCTCAATCTTTCATGGATGCCCACTTCAATTGTGTCTAATCGTGACCCAATCTTCACCAGTAACATTTGACAGGAACTCTTCAGGCTACAAGGTACCCAACTACAACTCAGTACTTCCTATCATCCCCAAACTGATGGTCAAACTGAAGCAGTCAACAAATGTCTGGAGACCTACCTTAGGTGTTTTCACTTCAAAAAGCAACATCTATGGGTACAGTGGTTACCTCTAGCCGAATGGTGTTATATACACTAACTATCATGCCACCACAAAATGGACTCCATATGAAGTAGTTTATGGTCAACTCCCTCCTTCACCTACTTCTTATATCCAGGGATGCTCGAAGGTACAAGCAGTGGATCAACTCCTACAGAACCGCACAACCATGCTGGCCCACCTCAGAGAGAATCTCCATCAAGCTCAAAACCGCATGAAGCAACAGGGAAATCAACATCGTTCATAATGCAAATTTCAAGAAGGAGATCAGGTATTTTTCAGGCTGCAACCATATAAGCAAACATCACTCAAAGACAAGGGTTGCCAGAAATTATCTCCAAAATTCTACGGACCGTATCAAGTACTTCAGCACATCGGAGAAGTAGCCTACAAGCTAGCTTTGCCACCCGCAGCCAAAATCCATCCAGTCTTCCATGTCTCATGCCTCAAGAAAGTGATTGGGAACCATTGCCGAATTCAAACCAGTCTACTGGAATAGGATGAAGAAGGTTCAATCTGGCTCCAACCTGAATAGGCTCTTGACAAGCGAGAACAGCACCTGCACAGCCGCATGATCAAGAAAGTCCTCGTCAAGTGGAAAGACACCTCTCCAGAAGATGCAACCTGGGAAACAACCACTGTCCTTCAGCAATTTTCGCAGCTTCAGCCTTGAGGACAAGGCTATTTTTATGGGGGAGGGCATGTTAGGGTCCAACCCTAACCCCCTTATTTATGTAATAGGGTCGAGTCATAGTTATAGTTAAGTAAAGAGTCAATAAAGCCCATATTAATAATTGTAGGTGGTTGACCTGCATTTAAAGAAGGGACCACAGTTAGCTGCAAATGGGCCATGGTATTAGATATATGGTATTAATAAGAACCATGGTATTGACCCATGGTATTGCATGTATGAATCCTATATAAAGGATAGAGACTCCCCTCCAGGAGCATCGTGTCTTATTTTGTAATTGAGCCCAGCTCTATTGGAGGTTGCCCCCTTGAAGAGGCAGGTGAACATTGCTTTCCTTTCTAAATAATAAAATATTTGTTGTTATTTCTTATTGTTCTGTGTTCTAGGTATTATTTCTTCGCATATTGGGTATTCTGGTATCTTCTCGCAGGTCAAGAGCATAACATCTTGCATCTCACATTAGATAGATCTTGCATTCATTCATCACTTGATCATTGATAATTTGAATTGTGAGCTCAATCTATAATTACAAGCTTTACATTGTTATACTTGTCTCTTAAACCTTACGGTATTTTGAGTATCATCTTTACTTGGAAGCACAAGTTTCTTTTCCTTCCATTTGTCCTTTAAGAATTATTGCTCACATATTTGATTACTTTGATCTATTGTTTTCTTGTACTAACATCTCCTTGCAGCATTGCTTATCGTATAGCTTGAGGCATTATATATCATTATACAAGTTCTTTGATTTACTTGGGCATTGTTATCAAGGCATTGATTTCTTCTGTCTCATTTTAAGTGCCATATTGATCTAATTAAGTTTATCTTACCATACATTGCTCAATTTAATAATTTAACTAGCCATCTAATCTAATTTCAAGTTACTAGGAGAAGTGATTGCATTGCCTCCTGATCTCCTAGACTTGTTGAAACAAGAAGTTCCCCCCTAGCATTTTCATCTTTAGGGACTACACCCTTAGCTTGCCTAGGAGAGAGCTTAAACTGAGTGAGTAGGGAATTGGTGACAACCCCTACTCTGAGCGTTGCACCATAAAGACTATGTCTTATGGCAATGGAAACTTTTCCCATGTTGAGGTGTACATCTTAGGCGACAATATTTTATGGCACCATGGTTGGGGATAAGTTTCTTGTTCTCGGTGTTTTGACATTTTCCTCCTAAATTATCTTTAGTTCTTGGGTTTTCTTTTTCCTAACCTTTTGGGTTTGAGCATAGTGGATCGTTGGAGTTAGATTTTTGTTTGAGTGGCGACTCCATTTATTCCTCCTCTTACAAGAGTGTATACTAGAAGGCATCTAGGTAACTTGGTTAAGCCTACTCCGGATCCTAAAAACGCTTTCAGAGTTCGATTAAACAAGCTCACTTTTAGTAAACTTCTCATTTATCTCGGAGAGGAAGCTCTCTTTGATATCCATCTTCTTTTTCAAGATCCAACACAAGAAGTGTTAAAATTGGCAACTAGGACCAAACTCCATGTGGGTCACCTTATTTATGGCAGCTAATATTTTTATTGGATCCCTCTCATCGAGAGGTGTAGGATTGATCTAAAGATCATCCGATTCCGATAAGTATTTATGGAGATATGAATTTATTTTGATTATGGAATTATTATCAAGCCGACCAACAATTTGAATAGGCTCAGAAGCCCAACAGACATACCTATTCATCATCTACGTTTTAGTATAAATTGGCAACAACTTGAAGTCATTTTAACACACACTCTTTAGGCAATCTCCTCTCCACATCTTGGCTTTTTGGAGAAGGAGAGATACTAAAAAGTATGATGCCCTAGCTACCATACGATGCCTTAATCCGTTACCAATCGGAAGCAACTATACGCACAACAATGTGATGCCCTAGATGCAGTTATACGCAGTCATGAAAAGGAACTGCTGTCAAGGCATAGAGCCACAATTAGAGGAGATCTGGCCACAGTAATTGAGCAACCCTAAAACACAGTTAAGGGAGACATTGATACGCTATCCTAGAAGACTTCATACGCTGCCTGTAGCAGCGTAAACACAGACCTGTTCATGCAGTCAATGGAGGAAGAAGCTGCAGTCATGTCAAGGAGATCTGGCTGCAGTTAAAAGGAGACCTGTAGCTGTCAAGCCAATACGCAGTGTGAAGGTTTACGCAGACCTATACGTTGTCATAAATAAGTTCTAATCACTGTACAGAACAGCCCTAATCTAAGGTTGTCATGAAACAAGGGTTTGAATATTGTGCAGCCTAACGATGTCATGGTGAGGACCTATGGAACCGCTATACCTAAGTTGCAGGAAACGCAGGGGGAGGGGTCGTTTCCGTACGGAAACGAAACGGAAACGCGTTTCCACGTACCGCACGGCGTGGAAACGCTTTTTCGTCCGTACGGGCGCGTTTCCCGAAATGGAAACGTGCCCGTACGGACGGAAATGAGTTTCCACGCCGTATGGGCCCCGTTTCCCACAAAATAACACTTGTTTTTTAAATTTTTTTTTTTCTAATTAATTTTTA
>APFE030159513.1:131744-143962 GCA_000404065.3 Pinus taeda
CTATAATGTTATGTGCTAACCATCGTAGGGTTGCTGGCTGGTTGGTTGTCAAATATGGAGAACAATTTTCTCCTATGGGTTACCCACTTTTGGTGGGTAACAATACCCATCCACAAAGAGCCACGAAATGAGCACCTTAATCATTTAGATCAAGTATTACCCAATGTAGAAGAAAACCAAATTTATGCCGAAACACCTAAATGCAAACTTTGTAAAAATAGGAGGGTGAGTATCTTGTTCTCATCTTATATGAGCATGATGAGAGAATGGATTTATAAGTGTTTAAAGCAATCATAGAAAAGATTAGCTAACACAAGCTTACTAAGTCCCAAAAATGACCAAGGTAACAAGCTTTGGATTGAATAACTCCATGCACTTTATCAAAGAGAGTCACATACATACATACATAAATCACCTTTCGTTTCATCTTCCCACATGTCTAAGACTTATCGCTCCTCTTCAGTTAGATGTCTCCTCACTTCTTCTAATTAACTATTTGCAATAATATTTACAACAACATAATCCCAAAGTTTAGGTATCCGACACCCCCCCCCATGAATTCGAATGAGTGTATGTATGTTCTATTACCACTCAAACTAGAAGGGGGCATAAGAGGGATTCCTAGAGGGCAGCGTCTAGGTCAAAGGGCAACGCATGGAGGCTTAACCCATTGTCACCTCAGCAAAGACTCCCTACTCTTTACGGACTTTGACCAATACGAGGAGACTCGGTATGTCGAAGGTCACTTGTGAAGGATGAATCAAGCAATGGATATGAAGTGACACTCATAATCCTTTTCCCAGAAGGGGTTTTAAGAATAGGGCTTTCTTGCTTACCAATCAAGGTACAAAATTCCTAGGAGAAGGAGATGAGGACTCGAGAGTTAGGTTTAGAGGAATATGCCTTATGAAGGAGTTTCCCAATCCCAAAATTTATTGAAATTGACTTCCCGAATGGTTCTAGGAGATTTTACTTCTCAAAGGTGCATGACCACATGGGACCAAGTGGACCCAGCCTAATTCAAAGGGAAAGAATTTAGCAACCAATGATGTTCTTAACCCAAACAAGGATGGGGAAGGCTCAAAGAAAGGATTTGCACTTAAAGGTGTTGAATTGATCGTATGAGGCACTAGCCTTGGGGATACTAGGGCAAAGTTCGATCTCAGAGATAGGGCTTGGCTTTTTTCACAACTCCGCCATTTGAATGGCTTCAAAAGTGGAGGAGGACTTAAGGAGACACCAGCGCAAGGGAGGCCAGGAGATCGAACTTTTTGGAGGGTTATTTTATTGAGAAAATGATGCCCTAGGAGACCCAACTTGGCTAGACCTCGGAAAAGGTGAAAAAGAATTGATTTTGGGTGACCACCTCTTGGTAGATCAGTGCCTTAGCCTTGGGAGAATGGAGTCTATGATAAAGATGATTGAGGAATTTGTTTCTTAGTCAAGGAGGCATTTCGATTACCTCGCTAGCCTTATAGGGCAAAGGGAAGCAACCTTACAGCTTTTATACTTCAACTTGCAAAAGGTGATGGCTTATCGAGATGAATTCGTTGATAGAATTATCCCTAGGAAATTTCATTCAAATTACATGGCCCATACATTGAGAGATGTTATATAGAGACAAAATTCCACAATTTACGTAGTAAATGAATGCAACAATTACCACTACAAATAGTGAAAATTCCAATCTAATGTATATGACAAAGTAAGACAAGAATAGAATTAAAAGCATATACTTACATGTAATAGAACATATCCAACCATCCACAATTTGACAATAGAGAAGTCCAAGACAAGATAAACCAAACCCAAACATCAAAATTCACCCATAAAGCTCCAATTCATCCTCCAAGAAAAGGTGTGAAACTCTCAAGAGAGACAAGAGATCCAATCCAAGGTAATGATGATCAAATGAACTCATCTCACTTGTATTTATACACTAATGAGGAGTTCAAATTAGTCTCCTAGGCCTACATAAGGTCCAAAAATAAATTAATGTGCTCATGACCTAAATTTTGGTGACAAACACACCAAACTAGCTCACAAATGAAATAATTAGCCTCTTAAGAGGTCAAGTGATAAACAGTACATGTCGTAGGGCCCTCCAAGAGGACTGATGAGGTCCATAGGTGCCATAATCTAAGTCACCGGATTCGCCGTTTTTTATGCATAAAATTCGAAATTCGGCGAATTTGAAGGTCAAACGAACATATTCGTTCGAGTTCGCCATTAAATTCGGCGAACTCGAATTTCATGACGAATTCGAATTTCAGCCGAATAAAATCGCGATTAAATTCGTTTCTATACGTTTAAATTCGCCTGCAGCTGATTAAAATCGTGTTTTTTTCGCACCCGCGGGTTTTAGTTAGGTTTCATTGACTCGGGTTGTTTTCAACTTTCATTGCCGTCGCTGGTCATTGCAGACGCCATACTATAGACTATAGTTTTATTGCTTGCCGCTTGAGTGTTTACCAGGCCGCGAGGCGTGAAGACTGGATCGTGATTCGTAAAGGCTTGCCGCTTGAGTGTTTACCAGGCCGAGAGGCGTGAACTGTTTAGTGTTTACCAGGCCGAGAGGCGTGAACTCAGAAAACTGTCGCGGCCTGCGTGTGCATCTGCCATCCTGTAGGCTGTAACTTGTAAGTTTTATTCTCGTCTTCTTTGAAGTTTGAACTTTCCTTTCCGTCATAGACTCACAATAATGGAATGAAGTTTGAACCAATGCTTGGAAAGAATTTGGTGTTGATAAATCATAACATCAGTGAAGACAATTTTCTTTATTCAGAACTACCCAAAACCTCCTTACTACCCTCAAATTTGTTGTCAATAAGTTAGGCAATCCTTAAATAATAAAGACTCTTATGCTTTGAAAACTGTTATCAGCGCTTTATCAGATCTTTCATCTGGAAAATTTATCCTTAAATAATTTATAAGTTATAACAGTTTATAACAGTTTATAAATTATAACAGTTTATCCTTAAATAATTTATAACAGTTTATAAATTATAACAGTTTATCCTTAAATAATTTTCCAGATGACAATTTTCAATGAGAGAAGACTGTTATTCTTTGAAAAATTCTGGCTTGCTTACTGTTCGTTGGATGATCATGAACATTTGCTTTACAAGTTTACATGACTAACGAAAATGTAATTTAAAAAAAAATTGCAGGCATTTCAGACATTGAAGTGTCAAACATTTCAGACTTCTAAATTCCAATGGCACCCCCAAAATCAACTGCTGTAGCTTGGAATTTTATCCAAAAAGATGGTTTTAATCTTTCATGTCAGCTGTGTGGACATAACTTCAAGGGCACTTTGACTAGAGCAGTGGATCACCTTCTCGGTATTAGCAATGGAAGTGGAGGTGTTGTTGAAGCCTGCACTAAGATCACTGATGAACAAAAAGCCAAAGTGGAGAAAGACCATTCTAGTGCACAGATGCAAAGGCAGAATAGGGTGAATAAGAGGCAGCGAATTAAGAGGGAGATTGCCATGTCTTCCTCCAACACCATTAATTCAGTTTCAAACATTGGTGGATCTAGTTCTACAGCTCCTCAAGCAAAAACAGGTGGGCCAAAAACATTAAATCAATTCCGGAAACCTGTTGAGAAACAGGAAGTTGATGACGTTGTTGCTGAGTATTTTTATGCATGTGCAATTCCCTTTAATGTGGCAAGGAGTCCATATTTTAAAAATGTAATTAAAAAGGCCATTGATTTTGGGAAGGGCTATGTTCCTCCTGGATCTGAAGCTTTAAGGACAACTTTGCTAAAGAGAGCGAAAGACAGAGTGATAGGAAAGTTGGCTGATATTAAAGAGTCCTAGAAGCTTACAGGATGCACAATTTTGAGTGATGGTTGGTCAGATTTGTGTCATCGCCCATTGATCAACGTGCTTGTTTATTGTCCTCAAGGGGTAGTTTTCTTCAAGGCAGTGAATGCAATGGATCAAGTGAAGACATCAGAATTCATTTTTGGAATTTTGGATGAAGCGATTCAAGAAGTTGGGGTGGAAAATGTTGTCCATGTTGTTACAAATAATGCATCAAATTGTGTTGGTGCAGGGAAGCTGATTATGGAAAAATATGGGCAGATTTATTGGACCCCTTGTGCAGCTCATTGCTTGGATTTAAAGTTGCATGACTTAGCCAAATTTCCTTGGGTCAATGAAACAATCCGAAGAGCCAAATCAATTTCAAACTTCATCATCAACCATCGTCTCACTTTGAGCATATACAGGAAGAATGCATCAAAAGAGTTGTTGAGGCCTTGTGATACAAGGTTTGCCACTTTTTATATTATTCTGAAAAGAGTTGTTGAGGAAAAAGCGAGCCTAAGAGCTGTTTTTTGCAGCACTGAGTGGGAGAGATCTACTCTCTCAAAAGAAACTAAGGGGAAAAATGTTGAACAAATAGTGCTCAATAATGGCTTTTGGGAAAATGCAAACAAGGTTTTAAAAATTTGTGGCCCAATTGCTAATGTGCTCCGCATGGTTGATGGTGACAAACCTTGTATGGGTTTTGTTTATGAAAGTCTTGATCGTTGCAAAGAGGCCATTGCAACTGCTTTTGATAATGTGGAAGCTGATTACAAGGAGATATGGGATTTAATTGATCATAGATGGAAGATGATGCATAGTCCATTACACGCAGCAGCATGCTATTTGGACCCTAGATTGTTTGGGTTACCAAGACATAGGGACGAAGAAATCATGAATGGACTTATCCAATCTATTGAGAAGCTAAATCCAGATCCGGAGATTGCAGGTTTGATCAGAAGTCAGTTGAGAGCATACAGGTTAATGTCTTGCAATTATATTCCTTTGCATGCAATTATATGAATCTTGTTGTTAATGTATTGCAATTATATGAATCTTGTTGTAACTTGTATATGAACTGATTGAGACTCTCAACTTGATACAGGTTAGAAGAAGGATTATTTGGAACAGTATCAGCAAAGTATGATAGGAGCAGAAGTGATCCAGCACTATCGTGGGAATTTTATGGTTCAGGGGCACCAGAATTGCAAAATTTTGCAATTTGTATCTTAAGCCAAGGAACAAGTGCATCAGCATGTGAAAGGAATTGGAGTTCCTTTGACCACATTCATTCCAAAAAAAGAAATAGACTGTCATCTCAAAAATTAGAAGATCTTGTTTATGTTCGTAGTAATTTACAGTTGAAATTGAAGAATGTGGCTAAAGAGTCATCCAATTCTTCTACTCCGTGGATCGATCCTGTTCCAAATGCAACAATGGATGATGCTGATTTGTACATTGATACTGACATAAACACTGACAGGGAATTCGCTGATGAATCTGGTGCTGAAGCATCTAGCGGATTCACATCTCATACTGCTCTTGATGACATAGAACTTTTTGATATAACAAGTGGGCAACAGGAACGTCAACAATAAAACTTTTGTTCCTGTTTTAGATTTCTAGTTTAGTTTTTGCATGAACAATTTGCTAGAGCCTAAAACTGCCAAGCTAGCTGCTACTTTAAAGTTTAAAGTTTAAACTGTCTTTTTATCTTATAAATTATAATGCAGAGTTTTTCATTGAACTGCCAAAAGAATATATATTGCTGTTCATTAATTAAATATCTTAGAAGTTAGCATATATTTGCTGTTTTTGTATATTTTTTTTATGCCAATCTATCTTTAAAAACTAGTTATGAATGGTTGCTTACAAAGTTACAGCCTACAGGATTTCTTATAATCATGTTTTAATTTTTTTGGGATATTTTCTAGAATCTGTGCTTGTTTTTCATGCCTTGAGGATTCCTACATTTCAAAACTGTAAACTTTCTAATTGTGATTCAACACTTCAACAAATATCACAAGCTGGCTAGCTTTGTACATGTACTGTTTTGCTGTTACTGTAAATTGTAATATCAGGGAATTCTCTTTTACTGTTACTGTTTTGCTGTTACAAACTTACAAGCTGGCTGTTGTACTGTTTTGCTGTTAGTGTTTTGATTATTGTTTTGATATATCAGGGTAACACTAAGGTAACCCTGGCTAGTTGTGTTCTCTTTTTGTCATTATTGTTCATCTATGATCACTGATACTATAAGTTTCTTCTAAAACAGAACAGAAACAGCTATACTAAATGCATTTGAAGTTGCCATACCATTTCTCATATGCATATGATATATCTATCTTTAATATACATTTTTTTTTCGAATTCCTATATGTCGAATTTTTTCGACAAAATTTGAGTTGCCAAACTTTATTCGAATTCCATGGTCCTCGAACTCGAACTTGGTGACTTAGGCCATAATGAAGAATAGGACCCTCAAAAGTGATAGACAAGGGGGTGGCCCCTTGTTCCCCAAACAATAAACCTGTGGTGCTCCCAGTGGGTGTGGGAACACAATAATAAACTCATGGGTCTCCATCTGAGTCGAAGATGCCTGTAGACCATCTGTAAGGGCTCTGATGATGGTGTAGGTGATGCCACAACATCCTACAAGTCCTAGGTCAGCTGCCAAATGCATGGTACATCTATGGGGCTAACTGGGCAAAGGTGAACCAGGTGCATCTTCCTCGTCCAATAGGTGAATTTCGAGCAATCTTTGAACATCCTGGGGGATCCATGGAGTATTCTCTACTACTATGGAGACTCAGGGCTCTCAATGCACACCCTACGTGTGCCAATGTAGCCTTCTGGAGGGTTAGGACACTGTATAGGGAGACCAGCCCCAAGATGGAGACCATCTGCAATACTACATAAGATCCAATGCATCCCCTAGCCTTCCAGTACAACAAGTCACTAGAGAAATCGAGTAAATGATCTTACTAACCATTGACCACAGGTGGAGACTTCATAATGGAGTGCCCTTCCATAATGGGCTTCGGAACGTGCCAATGTCTCCCAAACTCCAAGTGGAGTTAACCAAGTATCCTATTAGGTGGTTTCTACTTCTAAAGGGGATAACATGTTCAAGGTAGATCTTTTAAAAGGGGGTGGTATGTGATAGAGAGGTGAATGGAGTAGGGGATGAGAAGGGACAGCCTTGAGCCACATGCTGGGGTGCAAGGGTAGCTAATAAAAGGGAAGCCCACATTTGGGTTTACAATGCATAAGAGGGAGCAATCGTGGTACATGAGGAGCCCCAAACTTGATTTTTCCACCCTTCTTTATATGTCTTTTGCCTTTTTATGATTTTTCTTTGATTAACTGCTCAAGGCTCAAGGAGTAAGAGCACGATGCTTGAGCTGCAATAGTGGATACCACCTTTTAAGGTGGGGCAGTTCATTGCCCACCAGGCGTTGGGACAATCATGGGTTCCTATTTGATGAAGGAGGCTCATAGGACTTGTAGGAACCAAGATGATGGCCAGGATGATGGGGTGGAGGTTGGAGCTCATGTATTGGCTTTTGCCCACGTGCTAAATGAATTTGTCCCAGCCATCTTTTGCATTTTATGGTACATTTTCCTGTTGAATGTGGCAAAATATGCTTTTATCTTTCTTTTTAGCTGCATCAACCTCCAGGCATCATTCTGGGCCTAACCCAAGGTGTCGGCAAGGGGGAGGGGTGAACTAGCCCTATGTGGACCCAGTGGAGGAATGTGGACCCAGGTGGGAGAAATGATGAATGGGGTAATAATGAGGGGAAAGGGGTAATGTATGTGGACAAGGGAGCGGGACCACACAACCAAAATCAGGGTTTCCCATGAAATACCATCCCTAAAGCCAAATGGTCAGTAAAAGAGATCCCACCAGACTAGAATTCAAGGTTAATATCCAAAAGCGGTCTAGGGGACAAGAGCACAAACCTAGCCCATTCTTTCCGCCGAATCCCCCCATTAATCCATGCCCAAAAGTGTCCATGATAAGAAAACTATAATAATCAATTAGCGAATGATAAGGCATATCTTTAGGTTCGGGAGGCCCACCTTCAAACATACAATCATGGCGGATGGGCGAGGGACCACATGTATTGCTCAGGTAGCAGAGAAATAGCACAGTGACCTAGTTGGTGGCTGCAAGGGGCTGTTGGCTACCGGCTGAGGACCATCGTGGAGAAGAAAAAGAATTCTCCTAGGGATATCACCCACAAAATGGTGGGTAACATATCCAAGCATCTTCCTAAACTTTTCGAACTTTCTCTTCCAAGCACTTTTGTTAATATGTCTGCAATTTGCTCAATTGTGTAACAATGTATCGACTAAATGGTCTTGGCCTCTACATAATGTTGAATCAAATGGTACTTCATGTTGATGTGCTTTCTTCGATCATGGAATCTAGGATTCTTGGCCACCTTGATTGTATAAGTACTCTCAATACCATTCACATGTTTCTCTTGCAAATTTTCTAGTACCTTCTTGAGCCACACAGTCTCCTTTGTTACCTTTGTAGCAATCACATACATTGTCTCTGTAGTGTAATTTGCTAGAACAAATAGTTTTTGATATCTCCAAGAGATAGTTGTTAATCTAAGAGTCATGAGATAGCCTAGAACGGACACTCTATTCTCCTTATCCCCATCAAAGTCTAAGTCTGAATGCCTAACTAGTTTTGAGTCATCCACCTCAAATTAATTGTGCCCAAAGCCTTATGCTCCTCTCAAGTACTTTATAACTCTGTTTGCAACACACCCATGTCCTTCACAAGGTTTTGCATGAACTTGGAAAGAATCCCAACTACAAATCAAATATCTGGTATGGTACATTCCTTGCATTCTCAAATTCATTCCCTTCCATTGAGGTCAACTTCATTTTTTGTTCCTGTTACAGCAATATCTTGTACCTTAGTGCAAAGCCTACCTAACTTAATAAGACAATGAGTAACATGGAACAGCCACCACTATCACCTTAGTAAACACAAACAATCAATAAATTACACACCTGTAAAAAGATAAATTGCAGCAATAGGCCAGACTGAAACAGAGACTTAAATACAACAAATTTTGTGAGGTAAAAGGGCATATAACAGCAACCCTAGACATCAGCCCTAGAGAGTGGCTGCAAATTACGTTAAATATGACATATGGAATTAGAACATATTCCAAACATGTTGTATTTATATGGAAACATATCAGAAAAATGTTGTATTTATATTTATATCATGTTAATAATATGTATCTCACATCTTATCTTACCCTGTGTTCCAGTTACATGAGTTTAACAGACCCAAACTAACATCAACTATAGTATTACTGAGAAGTAAAAACAGCTGTCTCCCACTCCCAAACATACTACCAGTGCCATTTATCAAAACACGAGATATCCAAATTTGAAGACACAAATGGACTGCCATTTATAAATACATCTTCAGCATGCAAAATAGAGATATATATTATACTTGGTTTGGCAAAGTTGTGTTTCTTCAATTATCCAAATTCAATATCTGCACCAAGCTTCACAAGTGATACAGATCCAAACAAGGACAACTTGAATACATATTCCGGGAGTTTTCAATATAGTCTACGAAGGACTCTTACACATAAAAACCAGCATACCAAAACATCAGGCAGGTGACTGAAGTGCATTCCGTACCTAGCCTACAGTAGCACTATGCACATCACCAATCTTATAAACAATCATAAGAAATGTACAATGCAAAGATTAAAATGCTAACAACTAAGGTCTTTATTTATTGTTAATTCATCTCACACAATGTGTAAATTTCACAACTTTTTTCCTTATATCTTCTTAATTGAGATTCTACTTGTATTTTTCTTCAGACAATTTAGTGTCGTGAACACCCAGTGAACATAATCTCCACAGATGATACAACTGAACCAGTCTCTGAATGTGCTCCTCTAAACTCTGCTAAGTACACACAACTTTTACAGTCCAGTGGCATTCACAACCACAACCATTCGATAAAGACATTCAGATTTTGGGATATGCCTTTCATGTTGCCAGAATAAAGACAATGCGTTTATCTAATTAAGTCAGTTGTGATGTGTTAATCTCAAATCAGAATGAAGAAGCAACGTCAGCATAGCAGCAAGCGAAACATTCAAGCACCAATGTCAGGAACTTTATTTAAAAAGGGTATAGCTTGAGAAATATGGAGGTTGGAATAGTGACTATTGAGTAGTACATAGTAACAAAAATTATGCCCATACTCATAGTAACTTCCAGCTGAAAGAATCATTTGAATCAGTTGGAAAACAGCTTCTTATATATGCAATCTTCTTCTATAGGACCTTTACTTGTGTGCATATTCACTTCAAACAATTACTTTGGCTTCAGACAAAAATATAAACATAACTTCATTTCAAAAAAAAAGCACTTAACAAACAATTTATCTACCAAAAAGAGTATACAACACAATTTCTTCTCTGGAAGGGATAAAACAATGACCCTAAAGACATGAGAAAGATTATTGCATGAAAGAGACTCACTCTTCTGTTAACAAGAAATGTTCCTTTGACTGCATAGCCATTATAGAAAAGACGACACTGAATGAGCAAAGGGCAAGCCTGCACAAATATTCAACCATTCATTAGATAGTCGATCCAGTTGAAATTTTGGAAAATATCATCTATATAGATAACCTCAATGTACACAATGCTAGGTTTGGAGTCATCAGGCAGGTGCAAAGAATGTTGAATACCAAGAACATACCAAGAGAAATAAACAAAAGTAAGTATGCATGTCATCTGCCAAGTCTCTTACTAGTTCATGGTCACTTAACGTGAATGTTCTCTCACTCCATAAGTGTGCATGGCTAATCTCTCTCCCTGCCTTATCCTAGTTCATCACCAGTTTAACTCTATCATATAAGCCTGTCTCTCTCCACTCCCTCCTTAACTCCACTTCTATTGTTAGTCACACTCAAGCAAACCCCCACATCCTAAAGTGTGCGGCATCTTGTGTATTTCATTGCTACTTAACCAAGAGAGACTCCTTATTTGACTAGTGCGCATTAACACTTCTCCTCTAGCTTCGCTCCTCTTGATCTACACTATGGACACCTTGTTGTTGGAAAATGTAACTATGTTCGGTCTTCATTAATGTACGTGAGTCATCCTGTAATGTACTTGTCAAAAGAATAAAGAAAAGAATTTTTATTATTATTATTGTGACTTATTAAAGCACAGGTTTCATGCTTGGGTCACCATGTTTTAGGTCAAAGTCCCCATTGAGGACTTCTTGGATTTATTCTGAGTCAATAGAGTCATTGTACTTTTAAAGAGACCCTTCTTGAGCTTTTGAATCATGTAAACAGGTTAAGTATTGTGTCAAATATGAATTATGCAACCTCCACACCATGTTGGCCTAGAAGAAGATCAAGTCAGCCTAAGGACCTATTCGAACTCCCATGGAGCCTATCAATACAAGCTCATCGAATTCATTTGGAGTATCATTCTCACACACAAGTTCAATTACTATTGTAGCTGGGAAAAAGTGTGAAATTCTGTTGTAGCTAGGAAGAAGTACGAAGTTCTCTTGTAGCTGGGAAAAGGTGCAAAGTCTGTTGCCAGGAAGCCAAAGAGAATGTGAGTTTGGGGAGGTCTAAGGAGAAAAGGAAAATCAAAATTTTGGTGGTTCTCTTTCTCTATTTTCGTGCTCTTGATTGGGAGATCAAAGTCTTCTAAGATTGTAAGTTGTCGAAAGCTGTCAGTTGCCGAAAGTCGCTGCCTAGTCGAAGTTGTTGGAAAGGGGTCGAAATTCTGGGAGGCTGACTTGGTTTGGAGGAAAGGTCTTGTCTTGGTCTAGGGTGAAGAATCTCAAAGAATACTATTGAAAGGAAGAATTTCTTGATCGGGTTTTCCCCTCCAGGGGGGTTTGGTCCTGGCACTGTGCCTACATCTGGTGTCTATTGTTTTATGTGTTGTTGCTTTGGTAATTGCTTAATGAACTAAAAGAAAGAAGATATAAAGAATCATAATAACAAGAACTATCACAAGTAATTATCAAGAATAAGAGAATCTTTATGCCTTTTGTATTTTCTAACACTTGTCTCATGACAACATAAAAATTATATATTGAAACTCAAGCACTTAGCTACTTCACTATACTCTTTCTCTGGAATAACAAGGTTAACATTCACTTCGACTAGAACATACACTCACTTGATAGGAGCTTGATGACGAGCTCATTAAAGATGCACATGAGCATTTGCATGCCTAGTTCGACCTCTCTCACCCTCTAATGTGCATAGAAGGAGGAAATCATTACAAGGAGGGGTTTGCTATGGTCAAAGGGTTGAATCTTCTTATGCAACAACATACTCTCTCTCCTTTTCTCTCCTTCT
>APFE030159517.1:0-21588 GCA_000404065.3 Pinus taeda
TCCTTCTCCTTCTCCTTCTCCTTCTCCTTCTCGTCCACCTCCACCTCCACCTCCTCCTCCTCCTCATGCTCCTCCCACTCATCGTCCTCCCCCAACTCCACCTCCTCTAGCACCATCACCACCACCACCACCTCCTCCTCCTCTGCCTCCATCTCCACCACTTCCTCCACCACCTCTTCCACCTCCACTTCCTGCTCCTCCTCGTCCACCACCACCTCCTCCACCTCCACTTCCACCTCCTCCTCCTCTTCCTCCTCCTCCACAACCTTCGCTTCCTCCTCCTCCTCCTCCACCTCTAGGTCCACCACCACCACCTCATGCTGCTCCTCCTCCTCGTCCACCACCACTTGCTCCTTCACCTCGTCTTCCTCTGCCTCTTCCTTTGCCTCCTCCACCTCCTCTCCAAACTTAAAAAAAACCCAAAAAAATATCAAAATTTCATATCATTTCATTCTCTTTATTTAGAATACTTAGTGAGTCATTATTTCCTCCTCCTCCGGGTGAGAAAACTATAAATAAACAAATTAATATTGCATACCATTTCATTCTCTTTGTTTATAATACTTATTGATTCATTCTTTACCATGATAATTCAGATATAAATATATACATGATAATGTAACAAAAATAGGTAAGAAAAATTGCAATATAAATAAGTAATTGTAAAAACAACAATTTAATTAATAAAAATTTGTAAGATTTATATAAATAGTATGAAACGCGATTGAAAGAGATCACACAGCACAGAGGTCAATGTTTATTCTTAATGGCCAAATTATTTAAAATCAATAAATTAATTATATAAAATCTTTAAGGAAATGAAATAAAGAACAATCACAATGATCATAAACATAGATTCTGGAAACCCCTAAATATAAGTATAACACAAACACAACAATACTTCAGAAAACCTCCGCTATAATAATAATAATATTATTATAATCTCGCACATCTGCTCTGAAATGGAACTACAATAATGTTCCTCGTCATTGTCCCAAATCAGGTTAGGGTGGCCGAAACACAAGGTTAAAAAACAGCAGTACGTCGGTATGTATTGGTTTAAAAAACAGCAGTATGTCGGTATGTATTGGTTCACTAAGAATAGTTGCATAAAAATAATTATAAACAAATAGTCAACATTTCAAATTATCCATAAATGCAGAAAACAAGGCTGGAAGAAGAGGCAGGGTTTGAAATGTTCCGTAAACAAGAAGTTAATTTTTAATGTTTGAAGTTCATAGGTCCTTGAATGCAATAAAAATTCAAACAGGACAACTTGACAATCACGCCATTCTTTGACGTTAAATGATGGGTTGTGTCTTATACAGAGTTGGCGCTAAGTTATTTGTAAAAGATTAAGCTCTGTATTTCGAAAACAAACACTAATGGGATAGTGCATTTTATGCATCATCGGCGTCTTTCTGAATAGAATAGATAGTCAACTGGAAAAGTACTTCCCTGAGAAACATAATGATCCATAAATTATGCATATATCCAGAAAACAAGGCTATCCATAGTTGAAAAAAACATGGCTCGAAGAAGAGGCATGGTTTGAAATGTTCCCTAAACAAGAAGTTCAGTTTTAATGTCTGAAGTTCATAGGTCGTTGAATGCAAGAAAAATTCAAACAGGATAACTTGACAACCACGCCATTATTTCATGTAAAATGATGGGTTGATTCTTATACAGAGTTGGCGCTAAGTTATCTGTAAAAAATGAAACTATATATTTCCAAAACAAACAGTAACGGGATAGTGCATCGACGTCTTTCCGAATAGATTCATCGATAGTCAACTGGAAAGGGATGACTCAGGAAGGAAATATCACACTAAAATCCAACAAATGGGCTCAAATGTGATTTGAAAAAGGATGAATGTCAGAGCCATTATTTGGTTGGGTAGTACAGATTTTGTGGCATTGATGGATTGCTTTCAATTTGCCTATCCTTCAGATTGGGTGATATTAGATTTCGCTGAACTTGATCCCCTGGTCAGAAATAGAAATAGAAATGATGGAACAATCTCTTAGTCTGTAGGGGATTTTTTTCTATACAGTCAAATCGCGAAAATCTGGGTTGCACAGCTGGAGGAAGGATTTGATCTCCTGCGGGCTTCACTGGAAACTGGACGATTTAAATGAAGATGGAAGTTTATCTCCTCCGAAGATGAGATGAGATGAGGTACAAACATTGCCGCTGTTTTACATGCTGGGCCACCATACAGCTAGTGCAGTTTCCTTGAAATCTATCGAAAATGGCAATGAAGGATAGTCTTCAGGTTGGTTGAAATTCGTCTCAAGAACTCAATGGATTTTACACTAGTATGGAAAAATGAGTTTATACTTGTTCTGGAAGCCGAACCTAAGGGAGACTCTCAGAATTTTGCAGGTCATTTTTCTTGCAACCAACCAACACAAATTTGAAAGCGAAGATAGAAATGAAACCTAGATCGAACATGATAAACTAATTATCAAAATCAACTAAACTAAGGCGAGGGAGGTTAAACTAGTTAAAGAAAATGAAATAGAGACTTTATGAGAACAACAAATTACATTAAAACACAGAGGAAGGAAATAAACAGAGTACCTGAAACCAATTTGGAATAGGCAAGCACAAGGTGAAAGAGGGTTTGCGTAGCAGCAGCAACAAGAGCGCATTGTAATATAACAACTCTAAATCACATTAAAACACAGAGGAAGGAAATAAACAGAGTACCTGAAACCAATTTGGAATAGGCAAAGAAAATAGCACAAGGTGAAGGAGGGTTTGCGTAGCAGCAGCAACAAGAGCGCATTGTAATATAACAACTCTCCCCTTGGCGGTTGGTGGTTCCTGTGCATCAAATCATAAATGAATTTACTTCGATATATACATACAAAGGGACAGAGCGTATATCTAAAACAATAACCGAATCAAGAAATAGCAGAGGATCTTCTGGAACAGTTCCAGACCAAATCCATTGTGCTCTATCGATTGGATGTAGCAGAGGATCTTCTGTAACAGTTCCAGACCAAATCCGTTGTGCTCATCGACAGAAGGGAATTCATCAAAATTGCATCCAACAGAGATCCATTGTCATCCTCTTCTGTCAAATACAACTTTTGGACATTAAATTTTACCTAAAAGACACAAGAACTAGACACCCAAATGGAGGCTCTTCCCAGAAAACATATCACAAACTAAATTTCTTTGTACCTCTTCCACTTTCTTTGCCTTTTACAGATCAGCGGATATTTCGGCTTTCTTTGGCTTTTTACTGATAGGATATTTTGGCTTTCTTTGTTTGGCTTTTGGCTTTCGACAGATCAACGGATATAATTTAGACAACACCGCTTTCACTCCGGCTTCTCAGGCATTTCCGACAAACTCATGCGTGATAGTTATTTCTATTTTAGGGAGCTCTCCCACTCCCACTTTTGCAATGGAAAATTTTTCCAGCCAACTCGTCTTTTATTGTAAATTAATTAATTAACTCTAGGTCAAAAAAATTAAGTAACGGTAAACTTCCTTCATATTTTGGAGTTTATTTTTTTCTTAATTATTATTATTAATAGTAAGAATTTATAAATTAAAATATATCTCTAAAATAATAATTTGTAAATTAAAACATAATTTAAAAAAGGTATGGAAAAGTTAAAACAAAAAATCATATACCGCAATTTTGTTTGCATTTCATATACAGTTGCAAAAAAGGTTAAGTGATAAGGTTTACATGACTTTATCATAGCATTTTATGTTTCCCTGATATAATGATTATATATTCTTTTATTTTACTCTTAGTTATGCTAAAATTTAAAAATATGGTATTAAAGATTTTATATTAATAAACATAATATTATTTTACATTAAATTATTTTTTTAGAAAATCAAAATTTTCATTAAGATTTTCTTTATTTCTTAAAAATGATAATGTAATCTTGAAAGTTTGAATATGTATTTAATGTTGGAAATAGTGATTATTATTTAATAGTTTTATGGAATTAATTTTACTTTTATTTGTTTTTTTATACACAAAATATTATTAATAATAAAGTATTTACAACATAAAATAATTTTTAGGGTTTTTTGTTACATCAAATCCTATGGACCAATAATTAAAATTTAAGATATAATATTTAATAAAATATTAGCAATAATAAGAAAAAAATTAATGATAATTATAAAAAAAGTATGAAGCCTTACTAACCACCATCAGTGTAATCACTGGTGATGTGGCTTTCCATGAATAATGATGAGTAACTCTGTGGCTTTCCATGAATAATGATGAGTAACTCTGAATTAAGCGATAGCAATCTGTGATGGGTATCTGTAATCTTAGTTTAACAACTAAAATATGATAACTTTTCCCACTGTTTAAAAAAACTTTAAATAATCCTCTTTAATAATCCTTTAATATCAATGTTTTAATAATAACCTTTTTTATACTTTATGTTTATTTTACTTATAAATATATTAAAATATTTTATAAGTTAATTTAGATTATAATTTTTTTCGTTGTTTTCTTTTAAATTAGATCACAATTTTTAAGTAAGATTGAGATTTCTTGTATTTTAAAATGAATCTTTGAACATAGAAATGAATTAAAACCTTTAGTATTCTATAAAATCTCTATTATATTTCAAGCAAAACTAACCTTAAAAAATTCTAAAAAAAAAAGAACAAAACTTGTATTCATCCAATTACAATTTATTTTGAACGTGTTAATGGATAATATATTCCCACCTAAATAGTTAATTATTTATACATTGTGTTGTATTCCTTCATGAATATTTGGAAAGAAGACATTAGATTTTTTCGTCAAAATCTATAGCATGGGTATGACGATCATGACCACATCCATCACCTCCGTTGCTTATACATCTACTCTCATGAACCATAGTATTAAGTGGGAGAATGAGGAGGAGGAATTTAGAATCACTAAGGGAATTGTATATTTTCTTTTGGAAGGAAATAACAATATGACAGGGTGAATGACGAATCATGAACAAGTTGGGTGACAAAAGAGGCAAGAAATATTTAGACATACGTAATGTTTTCCATCGCCAAACAAGTGAAAGAGGTATTATTGTTAAGCACAAGGAGATGACACAGAGGATATGTAGCAGTGGATTACGCAACATGAAAATTGATGGATTACCATAATGAGTGGGCGTATTAAAGTTGGATGAGAGCCACTTTCTGTGTAAATGCATGGTGGTGATCAATGCGTTCAGGACAACCATCAATTAACACCCAAGTAAGGGGGAATTTTATATCAACTTAACATTTATAAAGAAAAAAAATTGAATTTAAAATATTTTTTCCTTTGTTAAACTTTTTTTCTCCACTCAGTAATATCAAGGAGATGTTAAATTTCTTCAATACTTAATAAAATTTCATACTAGACATTTAGAAAATATTGATGGGAAGAATAAATTCAGTGTAAACAATAAATAAATAAAGTGAAGGATATTTTTTGTTTAATTAATTTGTGCTTTTTAATTCAGTGACATCATGGATATGCATAATTCCTTCAATATTTGATATGAATTAGAATTTAAAATACATTAACAAAAAGGGAAGATTGGCAAGTATGTATTCTGTATATAAAAGAATTGAAAAAATTATAAAGAATGATTCAAAATTTTTAACGGTGCCTATCTCAGAATGATGGAGATGTGTAATTTTTTCCTTATTTATCTTGGAGTCGACATACGACATGAATGTATGTGTCTGTGTGTCTATGTTATAGTAGTATAGATAAATATCTAGATTTCGACTATATATATTATATTGGTAAATGAAAAATAAAATTATGATTAAAACATTTTAGTAGTGTGTAACTCAAAATGAAAAAGATATCCTGTTCCTTTTTCATTTAGTTTGGACTTGACGCATGGAAAGAATTTATATATGAATACTTATTTTTTATATATATTATAATATTAAAATAATAGGAAGGTTAATGTTTACCTTGATGAGTGTGGCCAAACATGGGGGATCGATGGGGCCAGGGGCCGTAGAAAAGTTGCATAGGGCAACCAAAAGATTTTACAAACATGTGAATGAGATTATTTCCTGAATGATTCCTTTTTCTCAGAAGACGATTTTTCTAGATATTAGATTTTAGGATGGTGGTAGGGGAATGTTGACTATGCATAGACCGCAAACCTATGCATGCTCATTTGAGTTGTTTCTTTAGAGTGAAAGGGCAATGCAAGCTATAGGGGCTTGTGCTTTGTTCACTAAGGCATGCTAATTTGCACGGCTTGGCATGTCAGTGAGCTGAAGGGTGGTGAACTATCCTTTGGATGGTGAGACATGGTCGGGATAAGAGAACTGCTAAATTTTATTGCCACGAGAGTTAAAATGAGGTGGTTTTATTCTCTTCCTTGTTTATTAAGAAATATGGCTATACCTCTAGGCCCTAGGAGTTCCTTTGTAAATGGAATTTTGGATGTGGTGGTCGTCTGTTCTTTTTGGGTTTCCTCATCTTTATGCTTTCAAGAATTTGTCATGGTCCCTGTCATCTTTAGCAATATTTGTTGCACGTATCTATCGCCAAATTTTCTTAGGGTTGAGAGATGTAGTTTGAGGCCCCATGCTCACTACCTTTGTCCTTGGTTACTTGGGGTACTCTATTCAAGAGGAAGTATTGTAACCATGGGGGTGCTTCTTTAGTGATAATTGTGGAAGAATATGTAATTTATGACAATTTTTATCTTGTTGAGTTTTGAAGCAGGATTTGATTACGAAGATACAACATTTGGGTGGTTGAATTAAATTGTTCTTTGTGTTCTGGATTATATAGTGGAATTCTTAGATGAAGGGGGCATGTTGTGCAAGGTGAGCGACCTCATGGAGTCCTGGTTGGCCATTGTAGGTGCATAGGAGAAGTGGAGGCTGATGGCGGTGTTGAGGATATTCATGAGGGTGAATTGGCTCACGAACATGTTTCGTCACCTAGCCATGTGGAAGCACCACCATATTTAGAATGTTTGTATAGGTAGTTGTAGAGTCTTACCACACTGCTGGAGGAGCTACATAATCAGAAACATGTTTATATAACATGACTTTAATTTTGCCTTTAAGACTAAATTTATGAAACAAAAAAAAACTATTTTAATATCATATCTAATACTTTAGGTATTTTTATTGTTTTACATTTAAATCCATTGTAATCTATGAATGCCATCTCTAAATTCCTAAGTACCTTTTTGTGGCATTTAATTCTATAATTATTAATATATATTTTTCAACAATCGATGAATTATTAGCATGTCATCATATTGTTTTTCTTTATTTATTTTAAACATATACCATGCTTTTTTCTATCTTTTGTTTATTTATTTTTTTATTTTTTTTAGATTTTATTATAATTTTATACCTTTTAAATATTAAGATTTATTTAATTGCAACTTTTTTTTTTTTTTTAAATATATCTAAATAGATTAACTAAAATAAATAATTATAATGAAGTCAAATAGTATTTTTTAATTTTATTTACACTAAATACACACATATATTTAGTTATTTTTTCAAATGAACTCAAAATGGCCTCAAGATGTGAGGTAAGGGCTAATGAGTGCTCCATATTATCATGTACAAGCCATCAAAGGTATCTTTATGCCAAGACATCACGAACAAAAGGTGCCCTACATCACCGTTAGAAGAGGAAAAGGGCTTATTTGGAATTAACTAGCTCAACTATTGGCACTCCAATGTGATGTACAAGCCCTATCTTGTAATATTAAAGATGACCATCATCATCTATTAGGTGGATGAAGTGATTCGTATCAAATAGTGTCAACACCATGCTAGGGGAATCCTAGGTTCACTGCTCAAATCATCAATATCTCCAATGTTAAGCATCATTGGCTCAATGGTCTAGCATTTTGGGATTCCTTGTGTCAAAAATTATATAAATACCTCAATCAGTCTAATTCCCTATCCTAGGTAGGAAATATTGCACCATCAAAGTTAATCTCTCTCTCTCTGGTTTGGAGAGTACAACTTCTACTCCACTACTTAGCAGGTGGGGAAATCACCTATAACATTTTCTATTACTATGATGTCAAGCATCCCAAAAAATATCCTTATAATAAAGTTCCAATAAATCCATAATTAGGTAACTCAAACCATAGAAGCATCATAGAGGACCATACGTAATGTCAGATACACAAACAATACTTCACACAATGATCAACATCAAGTATATAACTAGACCAAGTGGCATGTTTTTGTTGCCTCTCTTATATTTGTGATGGATCGGTTGATAACCCTAATATGTGTTTCTAACCCTCAAGGGGAAGTTGTAGGTCCTAGTCCAAATGTTAGTCCATGTGTACAAGTGTAGATGTGGTAATGTATTGGGAAAGACTTCAAGGCTAGGTGCCATATCTAAGTGACCAACTAATGGTGGTCCAACATCTAGAGTGTATATATGCAAGTAGGGATTAGTCATGGATGCACTAGTTACCCCTTTTATTAGAATTCTATTTCCACTACTCTAGTACACCATTTACTTCTTTATAATAATGCTTTGATATGGCTGGATAGTTTACAAGCTCGATTTTTCATTTGATAGATTTAAATTCATTACCTCTTAAGGTGTTTTGTTTTATTTCTCATTGGGGTTGGAAAAATACAAGGGTTTCATTTTATTTGGGTAGCATCAAGTACTCTAAATACTGAGTGATGAATAATGAGGCAAGCAAAGATCATAGTGGGATTTTCCCCATGTGCTAAATATTTTCCCAGCCATCTCTTGCATTTTATTTTTAGTTTTTTTATTGTGGACTTATTTTATTTCCTCATTATTGTAGTGGCATAAACCTCGAGGGTAATTCTTTCCAACCCAATCTCAAGGATGAGGATGAGAGAGTTGAAATCGCCATGGCCAATTACCACCTTCATAAAGAATGAATTTGAAATATAGGGAATAATGTAATGTGTCATGTATAGAATACCATAGGCATAACATTATAATCTGGGGCTTCCTAGCAGTGTCATTTAATTGTAGCCACCACAATAGTGCCTTTTTGAGAAGGTGCATGAAACCTTTTTTTACCTAAACATAGTTGGAAGTTAATTGATATAAAAAGTTCACTTTCTCTTGAAAATTGTAAAGCTTAGTAAGAGTATATGAATGAACCATATTAATGATTTGGTCAACCTTGATAGGGTTGACCATGTAATTTCCCTTTCTTTGAATGGCCACTAACTGAGTGGACTATTTGATTCCCATAGGCTATAGAAGTAAAATAGGGATCAATTAATTAAATTGTTTGGCTATCATTCAAGTGAATACATAAACATTTAGAAGTGAGAATGAATAATTAAATTAAATGGTGTTATTAAGTGATTATGGGAAAAATAAGAAATTGAAATTGAAGTCCATTTATATTATTGAGTAGGAAAGAGATAAAAAGGGGAGATTCATGGTATTTTTATGACACATGCTATTGAATCGTAGCTCATTTTTGAACATATATTAGTTATTATATTTCATACTTCATTTGATAGCTCTAAGAGATTAGTTGTAAGGATAAGAACCTCATTAAGGATTTTTATTTAGTGCTAAATCCAACCACCCAATATGGTTAAGGGGAGATATCATTCATATTTTTGAGTAGTATTGCATTGAAGTTCACGTTTCATCTTTAGAGGATGTTAGATCCTTCTTTTGTGAAAAGAAAAAGTTTTTTATAGTGTTTGAGTTTATTTGTGGAGAGGTTAAATTTCCCTAGCAAGTAATTTTATTTGTGGATACGTTGTGTTATTGAAACAACTGAGTTTATTGATGGAAAGTCAAAGATTATCTAAAAAGAATGAATTTATTTATATAGAATTTGAGTTTGTCTAGTGGGGAGTGATTTTCTATAGAAGGATCAAGCTACTTTATGAAAGAAGTAATTATTGTGCATAAAAAACTTTAGCATTAACCCTACTAGCCACTCTTATAGCCAAAACATGCCAAATTTCTCATTTACTCATAATTTTCAAATTTTGTATTAATGGAGTGATTGTCGTGTATTTGCATTCTCCAAATTAATAATAAATTAGTCTAGCTATCATTTTTCATACTTTGAGTAAGGGTTTCATATTTGGAACCATGCAAATGTTTGAGTAAATGTCTCTACCATCAATGTTCTTTTCTTTGAAATAAAAGTGTTCAAATAAATGTTTTCATCCAAAGTGTTTGCGAGAATGTAAGAAAGAGAATTTTGAGAATTATTGCAAGATTCATTCGCATGTTTTAATTAGTGAAATTAAGGGACAAGATCATGTAATTTAACATAATAAAACCTTGCAATCTCCTCGAAACAACAAAAATATGAATTTTTGGATTGAAATGAATATTATAGTAGCAACAATGCATAACGATGGCTCATAAATTCATTGGATTGTTAGTGTGTCTATGAGAGTAAGAGGGGAGGTAATCCATATATGCCTCTACAATTCATGTGATGTAATAAAAAGCATAAGGAGTGTCCCACTAGAAGGTGGATCCAATGATTTTAAGACCCTAGGACAATTTCTGATATGTGATTGTACCTTAAGGGAAAATTTAAGCCATTTATATTGATCTTTTGATTTGATTTCAATCTACTTATAGCAAAGAAAAGAATCCATGAATGAGAATATCACCACTAGTGAACCATTAATGATCTGGTCAATCAATGGGGTTGGATAGTTATCTTTTGGTAATTCCCTATTGAGTTCCTTTAGATGACAAAAACATGAATTGTACCCTTTTTTTGTGACAATAATGATGTTGGAAACCTATTCAATTAAGGAAAATAGACATATGAACTAAGATTTAAGTAATTTTTCAACTTCTTCCTTAAGGATATCAACTTTGTGAGGGTTTATTGGGTGAAGTCATTTCTTGAGTAGATTATTTCTTTCATGCATATGGCTATCAATGATACATAACTCTTCATATGTACAAGTGAATACATATTAGAATTATATGAAAAGAGTAATATAGGTAGAAATATCATTTGGAGTGAAATTCACTACAATCATGATGTTTTCTATGATCCCGGGTTTACAAAAAATATCAATGGGTATGATTTGAGAGATACTCAATACATTTTCTTTAGGTAACACATCATGTTGCATGATAGGATGATGCACCCAATCAGAATTTGAATATTCATTCCAACTAGTATATTTCGATATCTACTCTATACATATTACGAAATAATATTTTGATGTTGATAACATATAAAATATTTCAATGTGAACCTTAAATAAAACAATTATATATATATTCTTTTGTAAAAATGTAAAGAACTTCATATTAGGAAAAATGATGTACAAAATTTACACAACCATAATAATGTCAGTTCTTCTGGTGGAACTAGGTTTCTGACCATCTTCCCACCATGGAAAACCAACAGGTCATTGCTTGAAATCTAGGGTCAAAGAAATATCTATTCATGGGAAAATCCAAAGTTAGTAGCATACATAATCGGTGTTTGTAATACAAAAAATAGCATGTGAGAATTTTCCTTAGGGCTAAGAATACAAGCCATTCAAAAAGATGCTTCAAACATTTTTCTTTCCTTTAGAAGTTGTTGAGCCATCAAGTGTGTTATGAGGCCAGAATTGTGCTAGTGCATATTGTGTCTCCTCCTCAATGGTAAGACAACCATAAGAACTCAAAGCTTGCTATGGTTGTGCCTTATTAGCTACTCCACTCACTTGACATTTCAGTTGCATATAATCAATAATGATCGAAGAGGAAGTGCCCAGGGGAAGCGGGTGAGATTGAAAGGGAGTTTATACCATCTTGGGAGCTAGTGTGGGAATGGTAGAGTGAGATAGGAGAGAAGGAGATGTCGAAGGAGTGGATAAGGCCCCGTAGAGATTCACAGAGACTATAAATTCTTAGAATTAACAACCTTCCTTATGGAAGCTTCATTGGCTTGTTGTTACTTCTATAACTGTCTGGCTAGTAAACTTTTAAGGCCCAATGCCAACCACCTACGTTCCATAATTAATCAGCTTCCACGGAGGACACATTGTGTGATATGCTTTCATGAATATTTGGAATGAAGACATTAGATTTTTTAATGAAAATCTACAACATTGGAATGATGATCACGACCACATCCATTGCCTCCATTGCTTACACATCTACTCTCTTGAACCAAAGTGGCAAGTGGGAGAATGAGGAGGAGGAATTTAGAACCATTGAGGGAATTGTAGCTTTTCTTTTGGAAGGAAATAATATTATGATAGGGTGAGTGACGAATCATGAAAAAGTTGGGTGACAAAAGAGTCAAAGAAATTTTTAGACATGCATAATCTTTTCCATCGCCAAGTAAGTGAATGAGGCATTAGTGTTAAGTACAAGGAGGTCACACAGAGGATATGGAGCAGTCAATTAAGCATCATGAAATTGATGGATTAGCATACAGAGTCGGCATATTGAAGTCAGATGAGAACCAATTTCCATGTGAATGCATGGTGATGATAAATGCATTTAATAGAACCATCAATTGCCACCCAAATTAGCGGGAATTTTATATCAACTTAACATTTATAAAGAGAAGAAAATTAAATTTAAAATGTTTTTTCCTTTGTAAATTTTTTTTTCCCTCTTAGTAATATCAAGGAGATGTTAAATTTCTTTAATACTTAATAAAATGTCATAGCAGACATTTATAAAATATTCATTGCAAGAAGAAATTTAGTGTAAACAATAAATAAATAATATGAAGGATATTTTTCATTTAATTAGTTTGTGCTTTCTAATTCAATGACATCATGGAGATGTATAATTCCTTGAATATTTGATATGAATTAGAATTTAGAATACATTAACAAAAAGGGAAGATTGGCAATTATTCATTTTGTATATAAAAGAATTGAAAATATTATAATGAATGATTCAAAAATTTTAACGGTGTCTATCTCAAAATGGAGGAGGTGTAATTTTTTCCTTATTTATCTTGGAGTTGACATATGGCACGAATGTGTGTGTCTGTGTGTCTATGTTGTAGTAGTATAGATAAATATCCAAATTTCAACTATATATATATATATATTTCAACTATATATATATATAGACTTAATTTTTATATATATTATAAAATTAGGATAACATGAAGGTTAAAGTTTTCCTTCATGAGTGTGGCCAAACATGGGGGATTGATGGGGGCAACGGCCACAGACAAGTTGCATAGGACACCCAAAATATTCTACACACATGTGAATGAGATTATTGCCTGAACGATTGTTTTTTTAGAAGTTAATTTTTCTAGATATCAGAATTTTGGAAGGTGGTAGGGGAATGCTAACTATGCATAGACCGCTGACCTAGGCATGCTCATTCAAGTGGTTTCTTTAGAAAGAAAGGACAATGCAAGCTAGAGGGGCTTGTGATTTGGTCACTATGGTTCGCTAAATTGCATGGTTTGACACCTCAATAAGCTTAAGGGAGGTGAACTATCCTTTGAATTGTGAGACGTGGTGAGGACAAGAGAACTACTAATTTTTTTTGCTACAGGAGTTAAATAGGGTGGTTTTATTCTATTCCTTGTTTAGTAAGAAATATGGCTCTGCCTCTAGGCCCTAGGAGTTCCTTTGTAAATGGAATTCTGGATGTGGTGGTCCTTTGTTCTTTTTGGGTTCCCTCATCTTTATGCTTTCAAGAATTTTTCATGGTCCCTATTGTCTTTAGTGGTATTTATTGCACGTATCTATCGACAAATTTTCTTAGGGTTGAGAGATGTAGTTTGAGGTCTCAGGCTCACTACCTCTATCCTTGGTTTCTTGGGGTACTCTATTCAAGAGGAAGTATTGTAATCATGGGGGTGCTTCTTTAGTGATAATTGTGGAAGAATATGTAATTTTTGACAATTTTTATCTTCTTGAGTTTTGAAGCGGGATTTGATTACCAAGCTACAACATTTGGGTGGTTGAATTAAATTGGTATTTGTGTTTTGGATTATATAGTGGAATTCTTAGATGAAGGAGGCATCTCGTGCAAGGTGGGTGACCTGATGAAGTCTTGGTTGGCCATTGCAGGTGCGTAGGAGAAGTGGAGGGTGGTGGGGGTGTTGAGGCTATTCATGAGGGTGATAAAGCTCATGAATATGTTTCATCACCTAGCCATGTGGAGGCACCACCATCTTTAGAATGTTTATATACGAAGTTGCAGAGTCTTATCGCACTGCTGGTGGAGCTACAGAAATAGAGAGATGATGAATTGAATGAGGTGATAACATTCATGATTGACTAAAAACATAATAAACAGTAAATTATGGACAAGACGAATTCACTTATAATGAGCCAAATATTGACTAATAAGTGAAGAGATCATATTGAGGGTCAGATTGACCACCTATAGATTCATGTTTATGGGGCCCCTAGAGCCCCAAACATTTATGATTCTGGATAGGAACTGTCACCCCCTCGTAATCTTTGACATAAGTTATTTTCATATGTATTCTATGTGTGTTTTCGATGATTTGTGAATTTATTCTAAGGATACAATGTAAATTTTAGCACTTGGTATCACCTTTTGTATATTTCTCCTAGTTAATAAATTTGGTTGGAATGAGGTTAAGGAGAAGCATGCCTCAAAAAAATTGTTGCTACATTTCAAAGAACTAATAGAATCTATTTGATCAAAAAAAAAAATATGAAGGGTAAATTTCGAGTCTGGGTTATAACCATAGCTTTAAAAAGGTGTTTAGATTCATGTGTTTCACATGTCACCTCGTCATAGATTTCCATTCTAAATCATAGGTTGCTCCTTGTTGGAGTTACATTTCAGATGTTTTGTTAAAATTATAAATAGTTGGAGCCTTTAGTGATTAAAAAATGACAAAGTGAATTTGAATATCATTTACGACACTGTATACTACTTTATTTTTTCACATTTTGAAATACTTTATTCGAATTTTTTTACCCTCAATCTTGCTTACTATTTTATATGAATTTTATGGCTGCTCATTTTTGTCTTGTGGAATCACTTCTTGTTACTTTAAAGAATTTATGAAAACGTTCCAATTCACATCATAGAAGTAGTGATATTGGATTATTCCACAACACATTTAACATATTAATCTATTATAACATTTATGATAAATAAATTGTCATATTCCATGTCTTGGTCCATTCCTTGGGAAAATACTGTCACATCCATAGTTTTCCAAGTGATTTATAATCATATCATTTAGATGTCCATGATAGTACTTATTCGCAGTACATGTCAATTGAATAAAAGATTATACTCTCCATATAAATTTGCATTTTACTCATATCTTATGATTGTGGATGCTATTCTTCTTCAGTCTAATAATTTATTATACACTCCATATAGATTTACATTTACTTCTCAATTGAATAATAATTTTGTTTTTAATATTGAAAAAATAGATTTATTTTAATAATTATATTTGAGGTAATTTTTAATGTTATCTTATTCAAAATTTAATTAAAAACCAAAAAAATCAAATTTTAAATTATTAAATTTATATAACATGAATTTAGTTTTCTTTTTAACACTAAATTTATGGAACAACAAAAAACTATTTTAATATCATATCTAATATTTTAGACATTTTTATTGTTTTACATTTAAATCCATCATAATCTATTAATGCCATCTCTAAATTCCTAAGTACTTTTTTTTGGCATTTAATTCTATAATTGTTAATATATAATTTTCAATAGTGAATGAATTTTTCTTGTTTATTTAAACATATACGATGCTTTTTTCTATCTTTTATTTCTTTATTTTATTGTTTTTTAAGATTCTATTATAATGGTATACCTTTTAAATATAAGATTTTATTTAATTGGAAATTTTTTATTTTTAAATTTATTTAAATAGTTTAAATAAAACAAATAATTATAACCAAGTCAATAGTACTTTTTCATTTTACTTACACTAAATACACAAATATATTTAGTGAAATTTTCAAAGGAACTCATAAAGGCACTAAGATGTGAGGTAAGGGTTAATGAGTGCTCCATATTATAACGTACAAGCCATCAAAGGTATGTTCATGCCAAGACATCATGACCAAAAACTACCCTACATCACCCTTAGAAGAGGAAAAGGGCTTATGTAGAACTAACAAGGTCAACTATTGGCACTCAAATGTGATGTACAAGCCCTATCTTGTAATATTAGGGATGACCATCATCATCTCTTAGGTGGTGATGAGCCTCTTTATTGGGTAACTTTATGGACCTTCATACACCTCCAAGCTTATTTAAATCAACTCTTCTCATAATTCCTTACATATTTTGATTATATTTGTCTTAATGAGATGAGTAAAAGTGATATGTTATGTCTAGTGGACTAATGTGCATTGATTGCAGGCTTTTGAGAGCAAATCATGGAAATTTTGGCTAATTAATGACAGAAACTTGAATGGGACAAGGAGGAGATATTATAGGAGATAGATCCTCCTCATTTAATCCTCACTCATTCAAATATTTCTCCATAAAATCACACTAGCTTGGAGTTGCAAGAAACTGAGTCATGAAGATCTGGATTTTGGGAGCCAAGCCTCCCTAGATTTAAGGAAGTCGTTGGCGACTTCCGTTGTATAAATAAAGATTCCTAGAGCCTCATGAGGATTCAGATTTTTTATGTAAAAGCATTAGAAATTCTCAAGCTGAAGACTTGTGGAAGACATTGTTGTGTAATTTTCTGATATGATAATGAGAATGAGAATTTCCTTGATCCAATGCTGAGTTGACTCAGATGGCTAAAAATCTTGGATTAGGGTTCAACCCTAGAAGCAAAGGTGCCTCTTCTTGTATTTGTATGCTTAGTTGATTTCATAGATTAATGGTTGAATTGTTTTTAGCATTACTTCATTGCATGTAGTTGTGGATTTGATTAGTTTGCTTCCATTTGTGCATTGCTTTAGTAGCAGCTTAGGAAGACAAAGGAATATCAAAAAGTTGATAGTAGGTAAATTTGGCCTCACTCCTCCCTTTAGGGACAATGGTTTGAGAAAATAAATCCTATGCAGCCCCAAAAAGACAGAATTCTGATTTCTTGTGGAATTTAGGATTTTTTGCTACTTAGGCCAACATTTTACCAGTTTTCAAGAATAGGATTTAATTGACATTTCTGATATCTTCAGCCTTGCATTAGATCTCGTAAAGGTTTCACACTATTCTGCAAGTTTTTCCATGCATGAAATAAGCAACTAGATAATGAAATTATGTTTTCTTAGTTGAATGAAAATATTTCTTATTTGACATGATTCATGGATAAATGCCAATGATTGACGTAGTGTAGGAGTTTCAGCAATGTAGAGAGATATCATAACTAGCAATCTCATCCTAACCTCATCCATCCATGATTATCACTTTTTCCACTAATCCCTCACCAAATTCATCATTACATAAGAACACTTCTCCAAGTTTAATTGAGCAAATCCAACCATCTCACAAACTCTGTTTTGAGCTCAGAAGGAGTCCTAGCCACTCCCTTGTCTCATTTCTCTCACCATTCACCTTCTCTTAGACCTACACCACCTTCCAAATCCCTCCTCTTTCTCTCGGTCAGATCCTGTAGGAATACAGGGGATCAGTAGTAGCATTAGGACATCCTCTAGGATGACCTATAGTGGCCTTGTTTGAGGTAGAATTGTGGAAAGAGCACCAAGGAAGATAGGAGAAGACCCCTACTTGCCTCCTAAGCCATCTGACCATTCACCATCGTCCCTAATCCACTTGCCACATCACTAAGAGGATTTAGCATTCACATTTTCACACAAAAAGGACAAAAAGGAAAAAAGAGTTATTGTGCTCATTTACATGCGCAGTAGTAGAATGTTTGGTTATTTCAGATTGCATGCCTAGGACAATAGGATTGCAGACATGTCAACTTAGCCACCTTTTGAAGCAAATCCTCTTAGAAGTAGTTAGATGAATGGTGTGTTTAAGCATTTGATATTAGTTTTTCCTTAGTACATTAGACAAGATTTTAGTTAGAGTAAATTTCCCTTTTCCTCATTGGTAATCAAGCTTCTTCTAAATCGATAGAAGGTTGGTTTAAGAAACCATAATGGTCTTACACCAACTTAGCAATGACAGAGAGCATACCCATCACATCTGCTTGTGTATACAACACTGTCATTTCCAAGTTTGTATGAACCCTAGGTCGAGAAAGTAAAGTTGGTAGCCCGAGGAGTTGCAACATTGTTGCTGCAATACTGGTGCTCATCACCTTTTGGCGTTGTTTCCGGGGAGTTATCTTAGTAGGATGTGATTTATGCTTTCTTTCTTCCATTTCTTATCTATGACATTCTACTATTAGCTTCATTTATGAACATGTAATTCTAACTCAATTTTCTTTCTTTTCCATTCTGTAAGTGAGATTTCATTCAAGCTATTAGTTTCCATTCAGTTTGTGATTTCAATTCTGCAGTTAGTCTCAAAGCTTGAAAAAAAAACATAAAACTAAGCAAAAAAACTTCTTTTGTTCCTTGTAGGAATAGGGATAACTTAGGGATATTTCAACCAAATACCCCCACCACTTCAAACACCCAACCTTCCCTCTTCTTTAGTAACTGTGTATTGGAGGACCCCGTAGGCGAACAACCAGATATTTTTGAAGAGTCTACAGGGGGAGAAGAAGAAGGAGAGCCCATTCCAACTGACCTAATGGCTGAAGACAGAAATGACATAGGAGATAGAGAAAGAATTGAGGGTTCTTTTCCACAAATGCATTCAAGAAAATCATCAATTGCCACCCAAATTAGGGGGAATTTTATATCAACTTAACATTTATAAAGAGAAAAAAATTGAATTTAAAATATTTTTGCCTTTGTTAAACTTTTTTTTCCACTCAGTAATTTCAAGGAGATGTTAAATTTCTTTAATACTTAATAAAATTTCATACCAGACATTTCTAAAATATCAATGGAAAGAAGAAATTTATTGTAAACAATAAATGAATAAAGTGAAGGATATTTTTCATTTAATTATTGTGCTTTCTAATTCAATGACATCATGCAGATGTACAATTCCTTCAATATTTGATATGAATTAGAATTTAAAATACATTAAAAAAAAGGGAATATTGGCAAGTATGTATTTTGCATATAAAAGAATTGAAAAAATTATAAACAATGATTCAAAAATTTTAACGGTGCCTATCTCAGAATGACGAAGATGTGTAATTTTTTCCTTATTTATCTTGGAGTCGACATATGACACGAATGTGTGTGTCTGTGTGTCTATGTTGTAGTAGTATAGATAAACATCCAGATTTCAACTATATAATATTATATATATATATATATATATATATATATAATATATATTATATATATATATATATATATATCAACATTTACAGGATATCACGAGCTATGCGATTGCAGGCCTTGGTTCTCCCCAGGCCAACACTATGGATCCTCACGAGAAGGCACAGTCAAACTGGAAGGAATTCGGAGGCCGTGGGGCTCCATCATGGGATCCGAATCCACACAAGTTGTTTCGACCCGATCTCCCGTTCACTCATCCCCAAATGATGTTCAATGACTATTATAGAGACTGGGGTTCCTTATGGAATAGCTACCCTGATGCATGGACTCCCTCGCAGAAAATGGAGATAGAGGGATGGATGAGAAAGGAAATGGTTTTAGGAACAACAACTTATACCACTAACACACTACAAACCAGAGCTTCGCCAGAGTTATACCCTTGCTGTCGATTTTTCGCTCACAAGATAAAAGCCAAAAATGAAGCTATATGGCCTGAGGTCGAACTGCGCGGGAATGGATATCGGCTCTATGGACTGCTGCACCCCTTTATTCACAAAGGAAGGCAACTTCTCGCACCAATGGATGGAAGCTAAGAGCTACAATAGATCCAACCAAAGGTGACATGATCGTGGAGGGCCATACATTCTTGCAAAAAGTAGATATTCTAGATATAGTGGTTGGGACTAGGAAAAACATCCTCCACAAACTAGATCCAGAGAAACCAAGGAAAAAAATGAATACAAAACACAGTGGTGCATTTAGGTTTACGGAGAAAAAGTTAGATCCAATAGATTGGGACCTCAACAAGGTCTTTCCACTCTGCATGGACGAAGATCTGATACAAATCTTCATCAAAATGATAGGGGGTAGACACTACTGCATGTAGCTCAGCAAGGGGACGAGTATTCATGAGTTAAAGAAGGAAATCTAGATCCTACTTGGAACCCCAACAAAACACCAAAATCTGATATATATAAGACATAGTCTGCAGGACAACCACACACTTCAGCACTATGGTATAGTGAAATATTCAACCATCATTATTAATCTAAGGCTACGCAATAGATGTAATGGAGTTAGTTAAAAAAATATAGGTTCCTTCCGTGATGCAGTCAAAGGAAAGGAAAATATACCAAACAAATTAGCACGAGCATCAGAACTACTAGGCCCCTACATTGTGGAACAAAAACTGGAATCTCCAACGCTTCAAGTGTCTTAGCTAGAGGTAAGTACTCTACACATAGATCTATCCAAGAATGTTGTTATCTATAGATTTAACAGCTTTTTGCCAAAATTTGATGCTCTGCATCATTGGATCTTCTCCTCATGGTCATCTAATTGTTAAATTTACCTGCGCCCAAAAGGATTTTTTGTAGTTAGATTCAACACAGAACGGGAACATGATAGTATCATTAATCAGGGACCTTGGTTTTGCAGAAATACTGGCCTCTTCAACACCCCCTGGTTCCTTAATTTTGATGTCAATACTATGAAAGTGTCAACAATGCCTGTTTGGGTTAGGCTTCATAACTTCCCTCTACAATTTTGGCATCACAAATTTTTAATAGGCATTGGGAATTCCTTGGGGAAATTCCTAATAATGGATGAAGATAGAGCTATTAGGGGAATTTTCATATTTGCTAGAATATGTGTACAAGTAGACTTGAGTCAGGGGCTACCTGATCACATCACATCGATCTTCAATAATACTTTGTGGAAACATATGCTGAACTACGAGAATACATCATTCAGATGCCAAGGGTGTATGAAAACAAGGCTTCTCCAATATGCCTACCCACTCGCCAGAAAGGATCCCAAAGGGAATAAGAAACAACAAAAAAAGGCCAAAGGGTGGTAGAGTACCGAACCTTTGGAAGAAGAGGACATGCAGACATAACCTATAGGAAATCTTTCGGAGATTGACACACAAAACAGATAGAAATATACATAGGAAGAGAACATCCCAAACACTTAGTTGGAGCCATACAACACGAAACAACAAAAAGAACCTCAAATGGAAGCAAGTGACATTAAATGAACTCATGGATCAGAAGGATTAGAATCTGACAAAGAACATCCAGTGAACAGATTGGAAAACTAGCTAGCTATTATTGCACCCTCTCCCAACTCTGGAGGTTGGCGAAGAGTGGAGAAGAAGAAGGGCCGAAAAGTATAGGCTTGTTGGAATTTATTTTTTTCTCTTTAGTAATCCTTTTTTTCCTGTTATTACAGGAACAACCATCTGCATATGCTTGAAGCATCTACAAAATGTATTTTTTTCATATGAATAAAATTACGACTTTTTCTACGGGAAAAAAAATATATACTTATATATATATATATATATATATA
>APFE030159546.1:0-23114 GCA_000404065.3 Pinus taeda
AAGGGATAAATGAACTATATTGTAACCGAGAAAGAGTTCCTGGCCGTGGTCCATTCCCTGAACAAGTTCCAAAACTACATCACTGGCTATCAAACATTTATGCATACTGATCATGTTGCAATTATATATTTAATGAATAAGCCTGATGTAAATGCACGTATCATTAGATGGTTACTTTTGTTTCAGCAGTTTGATTTGACTATCGTTGACAAACTGGGTAAAGAAAATGTTGTTGCTGACTTCTTGTCTAGATTGGATTTGCCTGTAGGTGAAGAAGGAACAGTGGATGACCAGATGCCAGATGAACATCTGTTTGCTATCTCAGTGCTCTCTCCATGGTTTGATGATATAGCAAACTACTTGGTCTCAACACAGTTCCCTTCGCATCTATCCTCAAAGGAGAAGAGCATAATCGTGAGGAAGAGTGCCCCATTCACTTGGATCGGGGGAAACCTATTCAAACTTGGCCCCGATCAGATCTTGAGGTGTTGTGCTAGGGAGGAGGAATTCTTTGACATTCTCCTAACCTGTCATGATGGACCCTGTGGAGGCCACTTTGCAGCAAAGAGGCCTGCCTTCAAAATTCTACAGGCAGGCTACTATTGGCCCACTCTTCATCAAGATGTCAAAAGATACATCAGCCAGTGTGACCGATGCCAGAGGATGGGGAAATCAACTCCAAGGGATGAAATGCCTCTCCAACCTCAAGTGACCCTCGAGCCATTTGAGAAGTGGGGCATGGATTTTGTGGGTCCTATTAACCATCCTTCAAGGGAAAGGTCTTACATCATTGTGTGCACTGACTACCTGACAAAGTGGGCAGAAACAAAGGCAATCAAAGCAGCAACAGAAGAAAAGGTGGTTGACTTTTTAAGAGAGAACATCTTCAACAAATTTGGCTACCGAAGAGAGTTAGTCACCAATCAAGGAAGCCAGTTCACCTGCAACTTAATTGAAGACTTGCTCGCTCATCACAAGATCAAGCATAGGACTTCCACCCCATATCATCCTCAAGCAAACGGGCAAGTGGAAGTCACTAATAGAGCATTAGAAGGGATTTTGACTAAGGTGGTGAGCAACAGCAGAAAGGATTGGGTAGATCACCTGGTTAAGGCCACTTGGGCCTACAACACCACTTGGAAGACCACAACCAGATTCACACCTTATGAGCTGGTCTACGGGAAGAGAACTCTGTTGTCAATAGAGTTCGAGTACACCACCTTGAGGATGGCAGCTCAGCTGGACCTAGATCTCAGCCATGCTCAACGTGAAACGTTATTGTAGATGAATGGGTTAGATGAACACCGAATGTAGGCCCTCCTCCACTCAGAAGTGGTTCAACTTCAAAGGAAGATATGGCATGACCGAGACCTTAATGAAAAGCAATTCCAGCCGGGAGATTTGGCGTTGTTGTATGACTCCAGACACATGGATTTCAAAGGAAGCTGAGGACAAGATGGCTAGGACCATATACAGTGGAGAAGTGCAATGAAAATGGTTCAGTCCTTATCAGGACCATTGTGAAGAAGACATCCCCATGCTCGTCAATGGGCATCGACTGAAGATCTACAGGAAACCCCTTTCCAGGCAAGAGTTCATTGAAACTGTGGAAAAATCAGTGTTGGTAATAGAGAAGGGTTCTGCCTCTGTTCCGGCCACACCTTAATAATCATCAAAAAACAAAAAAAAAGGAATAAAAATATCCCTGAACAGAAACCTCTCTGAGGTGCTGAGGGCAGGCAGTAAGGGTGAAAACCTCATGGAGGTGCCCTTGTTGTCTCTCAAAAAATAAAGAATTTGAATAAAAAGATGCTTGGGTGAAAACCTCTCTAAGGTTCCCAAGGAAGATAGTAGGGGTGAAAACCTCATGGAGGCACCCCTACTGTCTCTCTCTGTCTCTCAAAAAAAAAAAAAGAGAAAAAAAAAGAAATAAAAAAGAAATAAAAAAGGGAATAGAAGCAAGTCTAATCTCTCAAGAATTATTGCAGGCTACAGGAATATAGTGCAGAAAGGAGGCCTCCCAAAACAAGGACAGGGGTCTGTACCAAGTTACCAGGCATCCTCACATACATTCCCTCCATGGACACTCATTTTTTCAGGATTTGGACACAATCTGGTCGAGGTTCAACCTTCTACAGGAAGTTTCAGGACTTTCAACAAGAAGTTCTACATTTCTACAGGAAACATCATGTAGAGCCTTGGGCAGGCTAGAATCGATTATGGAGAGGGATTTGAAGCTTGAAATCTGTTGATGGGGCATGAAACCACTCTTTTCTTCCACCCTCCACTTGTTTCATCTCCTTCCATCACCATTGCAACAATCTGGTTAGGTATTCCTGCACAGTCATACAAGAGTTCTGTTTCCTTAGATTAAATTTTTTCTTCCAAGTGATAAATCAAGCATACAGAGGCTCACACACTTTACCTATCAAGGCTCCATCAGGACCCTTCATCTGTGAATGCAATCCTAATCATTTCATCATGCATCCTAGGAGGAGAAGCAGCTACAAGATGTCCTACAGGAATCCTGTAGCAGTTGATCCGGCAGGAGCACATACTATGGAGACACCTGCAGCTCAAATCAAATGAGGTCAGCGCATGCAGCATTTAACACCAGAGGGTCAGGTCCCAAAGTCTTGTATCCATCATCAGCCAATGAAAAAGGATCTCCAGCGCCCGGGCACCAATTAGCAGCAAGAAAATCCAACATTCCACGTCCTGAAGCCTGCAAAACACGTCCACGGCGACACAGGTAAGTGTCTAACCTTATTTGTCGAATTGCATGAACTATACTCTAAAATTTGCATGACTATGAAATGTGTGGATTGAACAAGTTGGGTGGCCAGTCAACTGACCACCCACAGCCAGTCAGATGTCCTCGTGGGATCTGAACGAGCCCGGTTATGCCAAAGAGATGGGCAGTTGACACGTGGCAAGTGTCCAGTCGGGGAGAATCGACAGTGTGACAAAAATGTCGGCGGTTAATTGCAGAAGAAAGGATTTGGCGGTTAGAGACATGCCCAAGAATGATGGCTATGACTTTGGCTAATAGATCGGCTTGGACAGCTCACCCCCGCGCCATGAATTGCGTGGTAATTTAAATTTCTTGGCCAAATAACTCATGGTGAATCACTGTCATTTGCACTTGCAACTGTTTTTGCAGCAGAGTATGCGTCCTCCTCCTCTGCAGTTTGTTAGCCTGAGCTTCTCGACCCGTTCCAACATCCTCCTGCGTCTCAGACTTTTCCAGAAGCATCGTGACATCCTTCAGAAGTCGGAAAATCTTTCTACAGGAAGGAGCGCTATAGGAAACCTGGCATAACAAGGAAACCTGGATTGTTTACGTCGAGGTTGGAAATTCTAAGAGAGGTAGGCCCGAAAACACCATTCCCATGCATGATATTTCAAAAGGTGGTGAATTCGATGTGCTCGTGTAGGAAAAATTAAAAGCAAGTCTCTCTGTGAATCCAAAATTGCAGTTTACTTGTGGTTGCATGAAATTTTCTTCGTTGGTTTGTGTCCAAGATTTTCTCCATGGGTCCTGAAGAAAATTCCTCCCGTTGAGAAGTTGAAACACTGTCAAGGCTAACTGGTGGGAGAAAAAAAATGTGAATTTTACATGATTATGTGTATGATGGAAATTTAGCTCTGCACTCTGTTTAGGGAAAGCAGAGTTGTCCTTCTGTACATGGGCAGTCGAGTTTTAGAACTGGGGAATTGATACGAAGTGGCATGACGGATACTGTTTTCAACGTTCTGAGGAGGAAACATGCATAGAATTCCCTTTCTGCTCAAAGCACAAGCCAAAGCAGAGCATTTTTCACCATGCGAGGAGGGTTTATCAGAAAGGAACCCTCAGATTCCAAGAAACTACGAGAAACTCCTGAGGTGGTAGACCTATTTTCCCGTGCAAACTAGATGACATTCTGTGAAAAAATTCAAGGTCACGATGATGAAATAACAGAAGAATTCCTAAGGTCCCTGAAGCCTAAATCAAAAAAATTAGCCACCATAAACTTCAGAGGGTTGACCCTAAAGCTCACCTCACAACTCATTACCAGAGTCACTGATCTACCAATGGGGGTACCCTAGGATAAAGAGGAGAGGAAATTGGGTTAAAAGGCTAAAAATAAATTCTTCTTACCAGAGGAACAGTTTTCAGAGGATAAGAATGGGATCTGGAGAACCAGCCTACAGCCATTTTGGAGTGAAGTCAACCTTCAAATTATGAAATATATTACCTGTGAAGGGCGATTCAATATTGTATATGGTTATCACTTCCGTTTGCTAACTGAACTCAGGCAAAAAATGGATTTACCCACATAACAAAAGTTGAGCACCCCTACTTCCTCCTGCAATCCTTGATTTAGCGTGCCAAAAAGCTAAGGGAAGGGAAACCAGACCAGTTGGCCCATCATGGGCTTATCAAGCTCCTAGTAGAATATGCACTCCATACCTATACTACCCCTCTCTCCGAGGAGATTTTTCGCAATATGTCTAAGGATGACGATATCCGAATTTTGGCCGAGGAACTCACTTCCTCCAATAGCAAGGAGAAGGAGCACATGGAGGTAGAAAAGAAATCCAAGGGTCAGGAAACCCTGGGCAGACCACCAAAGCAAGGACAAAAAGAGAAACAAGAGAAAGGCCAAGCTGCTGAGGCCAAAATGGTGGGTGGAAAAATGACACAAGCACCTAGGGAGAAGAGATTGCAGAGTAGGGCAGAAAAGACTGAAAAAGTCCAAGCAAGTGAAGGCACACCTAAGGCAGCCACAACAAAGCTAAAGGAGAAGGCACCCCCAGCCAAGCAGGCCAGAACAGTGCCAACTGGTTCTACAGGAAGCCAGAAGGCCATTTCTACAAGAAATCCAAAAATTGTTTCTACAGGAAGCCAAAAAACGGTCAGCACAAGACTTTCTACAGGAAGTCTAGAAAAAGGGCAAGGGAAGGAAGAATCTCCTAGGATTCTAGCTAGGGAGGCAGCAACTATGCTGGCTGCCCTTAGCACATCTCCAAAGTAGCAAGAAAAGTGGAAGAGGGAGCCTTCCATGTATTTTAAGGCGAGAAGAAGCACGAGGATTAAAACTGGTATACCAAAGGAGAAATAGTCCAAAGGACCAATTACAGTTGAAGACACCCCATCCAAACAAAAGACATCCATCACATATGAGTGGGGAAGCTTGAAGACATCCACATGGAAAGAAAGGATGGAAAAATTGAACTCAGAGGCCTCTCTACATGATGCCAAGGCTGCTCTACAGGAAACATTGGCTAGGCTGAAGGAGACCGAAAATATGGAGGAAAAAGTAGTCAAGTCATCATTGGAGGAAGAGAAGGATGATACCACTATGGAACTGAGCCCCCAGCCTAGCCTGGGCTCTTATTATAACTTCTTAGAGGCCGGGAAAATCATTCCTCAAAAATTCATTGTGCCACTTTTCCTAGCACTAAAGGAAGAAAGAGTAAGGACCCACACTTGGATGAAGATCGCTAAATCCAAGGGGGTGGCAGATATAGGTATTATGGAGGAAAAGCTCAAGGAGGCCCAAAGAGAATTGGCAAGGGTACGGCATGTGGAGAGCTACCAGCAGGCCAAGCTACGAGAAGAGAATGAGCTGCTTAGACAGCAACTACAGTCACAAGGACAGAGGAAAGAAGACAGGCCTCACCTCTTGGGAGAATAGCAGCAACAGGAGGAGGCCACAATAGCCAAAGATACCACAGAAGAGCCTCAAAGAAAGGAAGGAATGCAACCTGAACTTGAGACATTAAACCGACAACTACATGAAAGAGAATTGCAAGCAGGCTTAGAAATATAGTCTCTAAAGCAGCAGATACAAGAGAAGGAGGCCCAACTGGCCTGCATGGCCAGTTGGGCAATGGTATCTCTGTAATGTAGGCAGCCGGCCAAATCCTACGCCCTATACCTCAAGGATAAATGGCTGCAATTTTAGATCAACACTTCGGCACAGAGGGGTATCACCCAAATCCAAAACCCCCACCAATTCATGGCTTTATGTAACAGCAGTTCGTCAGAAGACAAGGCCAAGCTATCAGAGTTCTACCTTCATAATTTGTCCCTTCCCAACATGACCTTGTGGGACCCCAACACAGCAGTAGGGGACATGCAGCTTATCGCCATGACCTCATGGCTAAACCATGAAGAAAAGAGAGCAGTAGAGGTCAGAAATGTCATGTACCGGGAACTACAGGAACCACTGTTGATTAGAGCAGAGCCAGGGGACCCCTCAGCATTGATATCCACCCACCAGCACCTAGAAAACAACTCTCAGGCCCTGCTAGAGTACATGGATCATCAAGCTCAGGCCATAGCACATTTTAAGGAGATGGAGTGACTATTGGGGGACAACTGTGTTCATGCTTGCACCCGTAAGTGGAACACGTTGTCCCACAGCCTCAAAATCAGGGAATACCACACCCTAAGTGGAATGAGGAAGGCCTTGGCATGAGTGCCTCTCTACAAAAAGTCTGTGTAGAATCTTCAAGCCAGCTGGATAGGCCTCAAGTTAAGTCCACCTTTGCTTTTGGGGTTGCTAGAAGGAGGCATAGAAGAAGAGGAGCATAAGGAGTGGCAAGAGGTGGAAAGGAAGGCCGGATTCCATGATAGCGAAGAAGATATTACTTCATAAGCCTGGGATGTGAGGGAGGCGATCAAAGAAATTAAGGACGAGGAGCTGGACTACTTGCTCAGAGGATGAGCAACCCATTTAGTAGGGGGGTGATGATGAGCCCCGAATTGGGTAACTTATTGGGCTCATTTTTCCTAATTTTCCTTGTTCAATCCTTGTTCAATCCTCCATTTTTCATAGATTATACATTTTTTTAGTATGTTTATGTTTTTTGAACGAATAAGGGTGGTCACTCTAGCTAGGAGGCTAATACGTGGTTATTTCAGGTTTTTTGGACAAATGTTGGAGCAAAACGAAGCAATCATGGGCTATGTGACAGCCAAGCTTGAGTTGAGGATTTGTAGGGGGGTTGTGTTTGACATTAAATGGCCCTTCCTCGGGATCTCCACCCTTAACTACGAGCTCACAGGCCACTAAAACGGATCCTAAAGGCAGCCAAGCAGATTTTGGGAAAGGGACTGTCTACTATCAGTTGGGACACCCGAGTCCCTTGAATTTAGGAGGCCTGCTAGGCCCCTCGTGATGTATAGATAAGAAGGCCTCAAACTTCGTAGTTTACTTTTGAAACCATTGCATTTTTTGCACTATAGTGTTGTCACTTTCAGCTCATTTGCTTGTAGCCATTGTGGTATAACTTTCGGTTGATGACTATTTTTTGATAATGACAAGTAATCCTCTTTTGTATCAGCTCTGAGTTCTTTATAGGAGCCGTAGCTCTTAGGGTTGGGCCCAACTTGAGAGCCAAGGCCTCCTTTAATGTATTGTTATTTTTCCTTTATGCATCTTTGTTTATCCTTTATGCATTTTCAAAATTATTTTTGATTAGGCACATTAAATTGTGATGATTAACTAGGTCACTATTGATGGTTAGAAAATCTTTTGATGTTTAGATTAGGTCGGTAGGATATCAACAGGGAAAAAAGCTCCAGAAAAATGCCAACGAGCACCTTTGGTTTCACCTCTCCCTCATAGGATCAAAGTAACCTTGTTGTCCCAAACAAAAACACTATTTTTTCTTTGCCATGCAATCACTAGTGTACGATTTTCATTTTCAGAAGTTGGTTACATGTTCAGATCTTTGAAATGTTTCGTTGCATAGTTAATATATATGGTTCCCTTTCAAATAAAGCATTTGTTCATTCACTTTACTATTAGCTAGATTAGACTAGGTTGGTATAACTAGGACTGTGATTACATGCAAGTCTTTGTTGGTTCAGTTGGAAATACACCGTGCAGAGCACCTCTACCACTTCTTCATCCACCCAAACTTCATCAGAACCTTCTGTTCCATCTCCTAACTCGGTTTCTCACCCCATGTTTGTCATCTTTCCCACATAACCCTACCTCTTCGTGCAACCATTGTTTGAGCCTTCTTTGAGCAAATTCAGCCATCTACACCTTCCCCCAACTCCATCCACCAGTCCCTAAACCACTTCAGACCCCTATCTACCTCCATACCCATTCCTTCATCTTTACTCACTCATCCATCCTCCAAAATCCCATTTCTAAACTTCCTGTAGAAATTCCTAAACATCATGTAGAACCCCTGCACACTTCCTGTAGAAGCTCACATATGAGGTTTATTGATAGCCATAAATCTGTGAAACTCTCTCAAAGGGTGTTAGGGACACCATAGGCCCTCTCTTAACCTTCCCGACCTCTTCCAAGCATTTCTCCTCATCGATCCACCTCTGCACAGTCAAGAATAGTGAAAGCCTATGCATGAGAAATTTGACGACCGATTCAAAAATACAAAAATATGTTTTCTTCAGATAGAGGTAGTCTAGACACGTGTATTTTACCTTCCTAGAAGTAATGGCATCTCTTTTAGTAGCTTGTATTCTCTTCTTTGCATCAGTAGGACTAGCTGGTAGAATTATGGTTTGCTAGGGTTTGTGCTTTCCTTCAGTTTTCAAATTCTTTTCGCAAGAAGATTAGCTTCCTTTGAGTTAGCTTCCATCCATCAGTTAACAAGCTTCTTCTCAAAGCTCATATAAGTTGGCTTGAGCCCCTAGCGAACTTGTGCTAGCTAACCAAGTGACAGTTGCGGCAAGAGCTAGTACTTGTGCATACAGTACTGTCGCTTCCAAGTTTGTTACGAACTACCGCGTTGATAAAAGTATAGAAGGGAGTCCCAGGAGTTACAGCATTATTGCTGCAATAGTGGATCTTAGCGCTAGTCACCAACTTAGGGATGTTTTCTGCAATTTCTCTGATGCACTCCTCCGTGTCTGGAATATTTTCCTTAGTGATACTTCTGAAATGTTGAGCCAACACTTCTTCGATACTCTTGTGAGAGGTTTGGATCTACCCTTTGTTATTAAAAATCATAGAAATTCTGTTGTGAGCCCTATTAGCTATAGTGGATTTATGAAAAAAATTAGTATTACGATCCCCTTCTTTGAGCCATTGAATTCGAGACTTTTTCCTCCAAAATATTTCCTATTGTTGGCAGAATTTCTCCCATTCTTGATGGTGTTTATCAACTTGCTCACTTTTTTCATTATCAAAACCCATTGTGATCAATGCTTGATTGAGTTCCTGTAGTTAGGCTTCCACTGCCTTTTCTCCACAAAGTTGTGGCCAAAGACCTCCTTCTTCCATTCTTTGAGTCTGAATTTAATACGCTGAAGTCTTTTGTGTAGGATGAACATATTCATGCCGTGGATCTGCAGATCTTCTGCCCACCATGTTTCAATGTTGTTGATGAAATTGGGGTGGGACAGCAAGATATTCTCAAACCTGAAGGGTCTGTTTTTGGGAGAACTAAACCCCTTGAGTTCTAATTGTATCGGCCAGTGATCATAACCCCCAAAGGGGAGAACCTTAGCTGTTATCTCTCTATTTGATAGCATAAGCTCCTCTGAGATAAAAAAAATCTATCTAACTTGGAGGTGACCTCAGCCTCACCTCCTCTTTTGTTGTTCCAAGTATAAAGGCCATTATGCATTGCCGAGTCAACTAGATTCATATCATTTGTAAAGGTTTGGAACAATTCAGACTCTTTATTTAGCAATCTGATGCCTCCTTTTTTTTCTGAAAGTGATTTAATCATATTAAAATCTCCTCCCAAGACCCAAGGTATTTCTTCATGTCTTCTTCTGAGCTCTGCCAAGGAGTTTAGTAGTCTTAGTTTCTCATCTATTCTTTGTGGCCCATAAACATTTGTGGCGAGTAAAGTGTCCACAACTCTCACTGGTTTAAAAATTACAGAAAGATAATTTCTTGATGCATCCGCATCTAATATACTATTTCTATGGGGGTTCCATAGAGTGAATATGTCACCCACTTTGTTTTCTCCTTTCACTTCAAGAAACTCAAATCTGTACATCCATTTTCTATGTATTTTCTTTAACTTTTGAATGGAACATTTTGTTTCCTGAATAAAGATTATATCCAGTGTTGCTAGTTTCATTCTCTTCCCTAACATTCTTTGTTTTTTTTTACTGCCTAGACCTCTGATATTCCAAGATATGAAATTCATAATTAAAGATTTGTGAAAGAGTACCTGGTTAGGTCTTTCATCTTACCCGAATCTATCATTATCTTTCCACACTGCATCAAGAACTCATTTTTATTTTTCCTGCCCCTATTCTTTCCTGGATTTCTAGATGCTAATCCTGGAGTTGATTTCATAGTTTACGCACCTTTGTGCTCCTACTTGTGAATACTTTTACCTTTATCCGACCCTCTTTCCTAGGTTTTCCATAAAAATAACTATTGTATCTGAGAGAATTCTTCCAGAGGTATTGATTGTATTCGTCCCTTGGATCCTTGCCTCAAGAATCCTTCCAGATCCATGTTTTCCTTGTCTAGAATTTCCTGTAATTCATGATCTTCCAGATCTATTTCGCTTTAAGTCATTTCCTAGCCCATTTCCATTTCTGCATCACTCATAGTAGTCTCATTTTGATGTACCATATCTTGAGAGTGTTTTCTATCTTCTTCCTTTTCTTTTTCATTAGGATCTTTCTCATGAGATAGATCATATTTCGTGTTTTCTTCATTCTCATCCAACACTTGAAACTTGTTCTGAATGACTTTCTGCCTTTCGTTTTGTTGTTGCTTCATTCCCTTTTTCCCCCCTTTACTTCTGCTTGCCACTTTCTGAAAGCTTTATGTATCCTTCAAATTATTGAGGTATTATTTGTTGTCTACTTTACCGAGAGGGCAATCTCTAAAGAGATGTCCATGTTCATGGCATATATGGCATCTGAATGGGATATGCTCGTAGTCCACGGTCTGCACCCACTTGTCATCAAAAACTTCCAAATTAGCCTCATCCGGAAAAGCTTCTGATAGATCCATTTCCACACATATTCTTACAAAGGAAGTATATTTCCCTCTTCTTCTCGCTTCAGAAACTTTGACAAAACGTCCTAGTTTATTACCAATAGCTACTAGCGATTCAGTTTGCCAATAATCAAGAGGTAGAGAATATAGCCTTACCCATACTGGAACTGAGGTGAAGGTCTCCTGCTCTCGGATGAAGTTCATCATCCAAGGCCTCATATAGGGACCAGCTGTTGCATAAAAGTAGGGTCCTCCTTCGAATATTTTGTCTTTGTCTTCAACGTTTGAGAACACGAGTGTGAAGAATCCCTTTGACCCAAGGTGTAGGTCAATGCTTCCTTTGGGCTTCCAATGATACTTGATCCACATTTGTAAAGCTTTTTCAGTGGGCCATAGTCCCATGAATTTATAAACAATGGCATAGTTTGCCATGTGTTCTCTGTATGCTTGCAGAGCAGGATCATTTAATATTACTCTTGGAGTGATTTCAAATTTAGGCTTGCATGGTCCCTTTTACCTTGGTTTTGTGAACCAAGAGTTTTCTCTTCTTCCTCCTTGTCCCTTATGCTACTGTTTACCTTGATCTTAGTCCCCTCTGTCCCCTTATCATCATCTCTGTTTTTTTCCCCAGTGACACCTTTGTTGTTTAAATCCATTGTTTTTCCTTTGCTGGATACCGCGTCCTTGTAGGAGGGAGCCGAGCTCCCTCCTTTGCTGCCCTCCATCAGAAACTGTCTCTGCTATCCTCTGAACTATCACCGCATGCTCCCGCTGTTTTTCCTCCTCCTTAGCCAAGTCTCCATCCAAAATGCACTAAATTAACTCCCACTATTTTCGAAAAAACTCATTATGGTTGGTCCACTATCATTTTGCAAAGGGAAAATCAATTTTCTCCACTTATAAAGGGTCATCACTCACTCTTATTCACTTCCAATTTGCCCATTTAAATTTCCAACACTCCATCTCATCTAATCAAGGCGATTATTTCATACAAAGAGAGTTTTTTTCATCCATAACTCGAGTTCTCAAACCGTGTTACGCAAATAACTATGTTTCTACTATGCATATACCACAAAGCTCCTCCATTAGCTATCCAAGGTTGTGATCACCCCGAAATAGTTTCCTCCATCATTTTAACATTGTTCTACTTCTAATACATGTTGGTGGTCTATCTTAAGGTTTAAATCTTGTCTCATTCCTCTATGTTGTGCTTGTTATGCCTCATGTCTACTTCCTCGGGTTTTTGGAATATCGTTAACAAGGTTTTCATTACTTTCATGTCAAAGGGCTGCTAAAACCTATATCCATCTATTTTTACACCATCATATATCCTAAACTAACCCTCCTAGACATTCTCCATCAAATCAACTCTCAAAATTCATCAATTCTACCTAAACCGTGGATAAACTACACGTCTCTCTTTTCCTTATTTGGAAACCTTCCACTCACCCAAATCCTGTAATTCCACTTTTCTTAACTTCCTAAACTCCCTCACTATCCCCTCAAATTTTCTTGGAATTTTTTCATATCCCTATCCCCCTCATTTCCCTAAAACTCCACACATTTATTGACAATTGCGTTTTTTCTCATAGTCAAACCCTAGTTTCTATCCTAAGAGCTAAATGTTGACATGGAATCTGAAAATTGTGAACAAAGGAAGCATAGGGGTGTACATGTGACCGTACATGAACCTACATCAACCCATGAGGTCTACTCATCTCCCTTCATTATAAAATAATTTGAAGATGCACATTATATTACATTTTTCCAAAGAATTGAAGAATTGCAGTATCACGACCAATGGACTAGTGCTTTTGCCACCAAACTTAAAAAGAACAAAGTGACCATAGCATGAGCTTAATTCAATGTTTCTTGCAAAATTATCTCTGCAGCTGCAGGGATTCCAGATGCTCGAGAGATTTGGTTGAAGAGAGAATACCTTGACCTTCAAAATTACAAGAAGTACCTAAAGGAACCATACAAGGTAGCTTCAACATATATTTTTCCATTCAAGCATTTTTTGGATAGATATACCCCTCTGATGAAAATGATCATGAAGAAATTCACATGTGAGAGTAAATATTCTAGGGTGTATAAGTAACAGATGAAGCTTTTGATGAATTTCACTAATGTTCAGAAAATCAATTTGTCTCATTATTTGTACAAAAGTGTGATTAAAATGAGAGAAATGGTGCAAAAGCTCAGAGAGAATCACCATACTAGTTTGTTTCATCATGGCTTAGTGAAAGTGCTAGCATTTCATGAGTTAGCACAAGAAAATCTCTCTTGGGATCACTTTTCAAGTTGATCTTTTCCTCCATATTCTTCTCCTAGATCTAGTGGTGAAAAAACACCTTCAAGATCATGAGTGCCATAAGAGGTTGCTTCTTCAAGCAGACCAACCTAGACGAAGGACAGGGTAGAATTATTTGAGACATATGCGAGAGGTGATAGGCTTGTGTTTTCTCAAAGGATTATTGAAAGGGCCAAGCCTACAACATGTGAACAAACAATTTTCTCAAAGCATGAGGAGTCCTCTCATCGAGGTACAAATATGTCAGATATGGAGAAAGTATATTAGGATAGAATTGAAGATGAGATCATAAGGGATAAGGAGGCTAAGATCAAGAGATTGGAAGGAAAATTGGTAGAGGTAAATACTCTAATAACATTCTTGTAACAAGAGAATATGCAATTGAAAGTGAACCAAATGATCCAAGATAAACGGGGAGTTGTTTCAAGGAAGGAAGATGCAAGGGCGAAAGCAGTGGCTAAAATGAAAGTGTTAAAAGGTAAAGGAAAACAAAGTACATTAGGGAGACCAAGAACAAGATCATCTAAGATAGCACTTGAGCTACAAAGTGAGGTTTCTCCACCAAAAGAAGAGATTATGGTAGATGACCTAATCATTATAGAAATCAATGAAGATAGGGTATATTGGCTTGATAAGATCAATGGACACCTTGAGAAGCTCCTCAGGAAGGAAAACATGGCCAATAACTTTCCAAGGCATATGGTTATGCATGACTACAAAATAAACAAAATATCCCAAGTTAGAGTCAAGCATTTGAAGAGCAAGCTCAACGAAAACCTAACAAGCCAAATGGAAAAAGGGAATCTCGATTTACTCTCTCACGCCTCCCTCATGGCATAACATATCATATTATAACAAATCATATTATGAGGAATAGTAGAGATCAAATTGGTAACCAAGGTTTTAAAGTCATGTTATTTATTTCATTTTCTCAAAATAAATACCATCATCAAATCATAAAACTAAAGTGTCATGTCCAAGTAAAAATGTTACTGTGGGTCCACTATCATTTTGCAAAGGGAAAATCAATTTTCTCCACTTATAAAGGGTCATCACTCACTCTCATTCACTCCCTGTTTTCTCATTCAACTTTCCAACACTCCATCTCATCCAATCAAGGTGATCCTTTCATGCAAAGAGAGTTTTTTGCATCAATAACTCGAGTTATCAAACTGTGCTACACAAATAACTATGTTTCTGCTACACATATACCATGGACGTGCTCCATCATCACTCCAAGGTTGTGAGCCCCCTGCAGTTGTTTCCTCCGTCATTTTAACATTGTTCTACTGCTAATACAGGTTGGTGGTCTATCTTAAGGTTGAAATCTTCTCTCATTCCTCTCAACTATGTTTGTTATGCCTCATGTCTACTTCCTAGCATTTTTGGAATATAGTTAACAAGGTTTTCATTATTTTCATGTTAAAGTGCTACTAAAACCTATATCCATCTCTTTATACACCATTATATATCCTAAGCACACCCTCATAGACATTCTCCATGAAATCCACTCTCAAAATTCATCATTTCTACCTAATCCCTAGACAAACTACACCTTTTAAACTATAGGACTCTGTTTTCCTTGTTTGGAAACCTTCCACTCTCCCAAATCATGTAATTCCACTTTCTCTAGCTTCTTAAACTCCATCACTATCCCCCGAAATTTTCTTGGAATCTTTTAATTTCCTTGAAACCCCCTTACATTTATTTACAATCCTGCGTTTTCGCATAGTCAAAACCCTAGTTTCTATCCTAAGAGCTAAATGTTGACATGGAATCTGAAAACTCTGAACAAAGGAAGCATAGGGGTGGACATGTCATCAAACATGAACCTACATCAACCCATCACATCTTATCATCTCCCTTATTTAGAAAATCATTTGAATATGAATGTTGCCTTACATTTTTCCAAAGAATTGAAGTATCATGACCAATTGACTAGTGCTTTTGCCACCAAAATTAAAAAGGACAAAGTGACCATAGGAGGAGTTTAATTCACTATTTCAAGGAAAATTATCTTTGCAACTGCATGGATTCTAAACATTGGAAATATTTGGTTCAAGAGAGAATACCTTGACCTTAAAAATTATAGGATGTACGTGAAGGCACCATACAAGGGAGCTCCAACATATATTTTTCCATTCAAACATTTTTTTGGATAGACATACCCCTCTCATGAAAATGATCATGAAGAACTTCACATGTGAGAATAGATATTCTAAGGTGTGTAAGTACTACATGAAGATTTTGATGCATTTCTCCAGTGTTCAACAAATCAATTTGTCTCATTATTTGTACAAAAGTCTAATTAAAATGAGAGAAAAGGTGCAAAATCTCAGAGAGAATCACCATACTATTTTGTTTCTTCATGGCTTAGTGAAAGTGGTGGCTTTTCATGAGTTAGCATAGGAAAATCTATCTTCGGATCACTTTTCAAGTTGATATTTTCCTCCATCTTCTTCACCCACGTCTAGTGATGAAACAACACCTTCAAGCTCACGAGTGTAGTAAGAGGTTTCTCCTTCAACCAAACCAACCAAGAGGAAAGACACAGGACAATTGTCTGAGACAAACGCAAGAGGTGATATGCTTATGTTTTCTCAAAGGATTGTTGAAAGGGCCAAGCCTACAACATGTGAACAAACAGTTTCCTCACAACATGAGGAGTCCTCTCATCGAGGTAAAAATATGTCACATATGGAGAAAGAATATGAGAATTGAAGATGAGATCATGAGGGATAAGGAGGCTAAGATCAAGAGATTGGAAGGCAAATTGGTAGAGGCAAATTCTCTAATAACATTCTTGTTGCAAGAGAATATGCAATTGAAAGTGAACCAAATGATCCAAGATAAATAAGGAGTTGTTTCAAAGAAGAAAGATGCAAAGGGAAAAGAAGTTGCTAAAATGAAAGTGTCAAAAGGTAAAGGAAAACAAACTACATTAAGGAGATGAATAAGAAAAGCATCAAAGACAGCCCTTAAGTTAGAAAGGGATGTTTCTCTACCAAAAGAACAAATTATGGTAGATGACCTAATCAATAGAGAAATCAATGAAGGTAAGGTATATTGGCTTGATAAGAACAATGGACACCTTGAGAATCTCCTCAAGAAGGAAAACATGGCCAATAATGTGCAGAGGCATATGGCTATGCATTACTACACAATAAACAAAATATCCCAAGTTAAAATCAAGCATTTGAAGTGCAAGCTCAAGGAAAACCTAATAGGTCAAAAGGAAAAAAGAGAAGCTCTATTTTCATTCTGAGGCCTCCCTCATGGCATTGCATATCATATTATACCTTCACTCTGCAATTTTGAGAAGATTTGGAATTTTTTTGTCATTTTCAAAATTTTGGTGATTTTTGACTGTTTTAAAAACATAGTGAAAGTTATAAGCGTAGTGCCTTGGGGCTACAATTTCATATCATATATCCAAATGCCAAAAACTTTATATCCCTATATAGATATTGACGTAAGGATCTCATATATCTCCTTTTTGAATCATGTTAACAAACTCATTAGGAGAAAAATAAGTAAAAAGGTCACTTTCTACCACTATTTGAAGGAGGAGCTGCACTTATATAGCCACCTTAGGAGAATCAATTTTTGAAGGCCTTCCTATGGGTCATTTGCAAAAATTCAAGTTATTCCAGAAACAAGACAAGAAATTTTAGTTCACCATTCTCTTAGTTTTAAAAATTGATTTCTCGAAGGCTTCCAATTATAGATCAATGCGCTAAGCTTATAAGTGTCGCTAGCTTTTTGAGTTCATTTGTCTTTTTGAGTTCATTTTCGTGAGATCTTGGTTTTGTGATGTAATTTTGATATTTTAAATACTTCATGATGTAGTTATGGAATAAGTTAGCGTGATACTTTGCTTTTGTGCTTAATTAGGCCTCATAAATGAATCAAAACTGAAATGAAAGTCCAAGACAAGAGTTTTTGTTTGACCTTCTCACTCTCTCTTGTTGGTTAAGAGATTCTTGGGAATTGTTCCACCACTTAGGGATTCCACCCTTGAAGGTGGGGAAATGGCTGGTTTGAGTTTATCATTTCTCATTTAATGAGAAGGGTTGGACTTGAAATGATGGGACTTGTATATTTATGCTTTCGTAGAGTTAATAAAGGAGCAATTGCAACTATTTTTCAAGAATACTTGTTCAATGAGTTTGTGGTGTTGTTTCCCTTCTCTATCACTTTCTTATTTATTGATGAATCCATATCTCTTAACATGTTTATCTTTCTTCATGTGATTTTACTACTTACGATCATATAGGAATAATTATTTTATTCAAAGCTTTGTTTATGTGGGAAATCATGTTTATGTATTTCTTCTTCTTCTAGATTAATGAATTCATGCTAATACATGCTCATTAAGATTTTTTAAAGCTTGAGACCCTACAATACATTGATCAAAATCTCTAATCCACCACAAACATTGTTATCTTGCTCCTTTTTATTCCCACCACTACAAACCTTTAACACTTTGATCTAATTTCTTGCTCTCATTTCTGGTCAAGCAACCTAAAAACCCTAAATTCCAAACACTCAAACAAAACCTATACATCTAGCCTAAAATATATTTCTCTTGGAGTCATTGAGTGAGAAATCCTTAGAGAGATCACTCTCTTGTTTAGAAGGGCTAGTTTTTGAATAGCAAGTGGTTTGAAGTTACCTCTTTCCATCTCCTCCTCAGTGTGGGACATTGTAGGGGATAACACAACATATGTGAGCTATGAAACAAGGGGATGGGTGAGTTTCACTACAGTGCTTTAGATATGTTGAGTGGTCTTTCAAAATTGATTGTATATAAGGATGGAGTGAGTAAGGGATGTGCACTTCAAAAATATCACAGTGCTACATTTTTGTTCAATGATAGAAGGTCCAAGGGTGTGTCCCACTTGACTCATTATAATGTGTATGGTCCTATGCCAATGGATTTTGTGACATGATATTTATATTATGTGACATTTATAGTAATTATGTCTCTAAGGTCATGTACATAATTCTTAGAGGCCTTGCATGAGGTGTTGAGTGAGTTTCAAGAGTTTAAGGTGCTTGTGTAAAACCAAATTGGGAAGAAAATAATTTTTTTTAGATGATATAATGGGAGTGAGTATCCCTCCAACAAATTTGAGAATTTGTGTAAGGAGAGAGGAATAGAACCAGGGTTGACATTGCCATATAATCCAAAGTAGAATGGATTTATTGGAAGGAAAAATAAGGCCTTCGTGTGGGCAATGAGGGCTTTGATCCACGATAAGAATTTGCCTATGTTCTTTGGGGTAGATACTTGCAACACATTTGTGCATTTAAAAAACATGTGTCCTCAAAATATTTTAGGGGACTAGAATGCTTAGTAGGATTTCAAAGGAGTGAAATTGAGTGGACCCAATTTCTCATCTTTGGTGATACATTTAATGTCCACATACCATTTGAGAAAAGTACTATAAATGGAGCCTTAGTAAGAAAGGGGATGTTTGTTTGATACAATAATACTTCACAGGTTAGAGGGTACAAGACCTTTAGGAGGTTGCATGTGTGGAATATATTAGTGTTAGAGGATCTAGAGAAAGATATTCTCAAGAATGAGGAGGGATCCATAGCACTAGCATTAAGGGCATAGTTTTGTAATGAGGAGGAGGAGTGAGATATTCCTTCAATCTCTTTGATGAGGAGGTGATTAGAGTAATATCTAGTCAATATTGCATGGAATGTTTATTTATGTTGAAAACACACTTGGATATTTCATGGTAGAGCCAAGGAGGGTTGATTTGGTAGCATTCAAACATTTGCTCAAGTACATGACACATCTAATGGAGTATTGAATCTTGTATGTTAGACTTGGTGGAGTATAGTTAGAGGCTAAATATATGGATATTAGGTTAGGAGTATAATGGACAAGAAGAGTACCATCATACCTAGGATCATCTATTACCTACTTAGTACCACTTAACTTAGCAAAAGCTTACATGAAATAATATAGTGAGTTGTGAAGCCATATGCCTTACAAAAGGGTCACAAGATTATTTGGTGTTCAAATGGGAACCCAAATGATTTCCTATGGCAATTAAACATATCCAAAGATGTCCAAAAATATAGATATGGGGTACCATTTGTGAGATAGATTGGGTGGCGTAGAATCCCTTTCTTGGGATGAGAAGTGTTAATTTTGTATTTAAAATTTCTAGCAACTAATAAGATTTCCTTCTTAAACTTAACTCAGTAAAAAGAAATTAATTAATTGAATTAATTATTCTTAGATAGTTGAACACATTTGAAAGGGTAAATATTTAATTATTTTAGTGACTTAGATCCAATCTGAATCATTAATTTAAATAGGGTTAACCTAATGGGGCTAGGATTTAATCCTAGCCTTATTTTAAGTTGGAGATAAAGTGGGGCTTATTTTAGTGACTTAGATCCAATTTGAGCCATTAATTTAAATAGGGTTAACCTAATGGGGCTAGGATTTAATCCTAGCCTTCTTTTAAGTTGGAGATAAAGTTGGGCTAGGATTTAATCCTAGCCGTCTTTTAAGTTGGAGATAAAGTGGGGCGAAGATATAATCCTGGCCGTCTTTTAAGTTGGAGATAAAGTGGGGCTAAGATATAATCCTGGCCGTCATTTAAGTCGGAGTTGCCGATTGAGGGTTAGGGATTTTGCTCAATTTCAAATTATAAAAGGAGCCCTACCTACACTAATGAAGAGAGAGGGTTGGAGATTTTCGCTAATTTGAAATCACTTTGGAGATTGAGGGTTAGAGATTTTTGTTTCTGTGGCTATAAGAAGGAGGCTATCCAGCTGAATTTTTAGAATTAGGCGAGGATTTTTTTCCTGATTCATTATGCCAAGGGGGAGGTAATTTTCAAATGCTTGTGACAAAAATATTTATTTATGTTTTGCAATTTATTTGTAAAAATATTTATGTTGAATTGAGGCTTATGTGATCCATATCAAGTTTATGAAAAATTCTTCAGCTTAAATCACATCACAGTTGTGATACTTTTTGAAACCAGTGTGGTTCAACTTTTAGTAAGGATGAACCACACAAGTTGGTTGGTTGGTTGTGAAAGCGTCACAAATGTAATCTCATGTAATTTAGGCCAAAGAATTTGTTTAGAAATTTAATATTTATTTATGTCATGGAATTAATTTACAGGAAAATGGTTGTCAAAGAAGGAATGCAAGTAGAGGTCGAGGTGTATTGTGATGTGGAAGGATCTAAAAGTTCATGGGTTGAAGGAGTCGTTAGAAGCATTAACGGAAATATTTGTGTGATAAATTTAAAGATGTTAAAAACTAATGAAAAGTCTCTGCGAAAGGTTAAGAAATTTATAAGGGAGGGGGGAAATTTGTTGGTGGAGGTGGTTCTTAGTCACGTAAGACCCATTCCGCCACGCACACCACTACCAGTAGATTTCTTCCCTGGAATGGCAGTAGAGGCTAGAGAAAGTAATTGCTGGTGGCCTGGCTTCATAGCCTCTGAAGGTAATAATAACCTCTGGGAGGTTTCCTTCTCACACACATGTATTTTGACTGCCTTTCCTCCATCCGACTTGCGTCCTGCTCAAGAATGGCGAGGAGGAAATTGGATTTCAGTGCCTCCGGTTTGTTTCCTGAATCCTTCTTCATATATTTAGGTTTAGGTTTTTGTTTATCTACAATATTGATCCATATTGATATATGTTGCAATATTGATATATGTTGTATGTTATGATCCATATTGATATATGTTATCTACAATATTGATATATGTTGCAATATGTTGTATGTTATGCAGGACGAAAACTCTGACATCGGGCAAGTTATCACGGCACTTAAAACCCTGAAAGCCGGCAATCAACCTCTTCAGAGGATAGCATGGAGTCAACTTCTGGAGGTTACCGCTGCAGAACCTGAAGATTAGAGTAGTAAGGAGCATAGTGCTGAAGGGATAGGATAGCATAGATTTAAGAGTTTTAGTGATTTCTCTGTTTATTCAAACGTCTTTAAGGGTTGCTGTTGACTTTTATTACAGATCTGTAACAGCTCCTTTATTCTCTTTTTTCTCAAGATTCCAAAACCAATGTTCAATACTTTGGATTTCTATGATTAAGTTTTGCCTTGATATATCTTTTTTATATTCAATACTTGTAAATTTCCAAAACCAATGTTCAATACTTGTAAATTTCTATCATTAAATTTTGCATTATCACATTGTAAAATGCTATAGAATTCTACCTAACATTATTTATAAACAAGTCGTCAAATTTAAGAATTCTATGGAATTAGTGGAATCATTTTAATGCAATTAGATATATTGAGCTTAGAGGCCTTTTCTAGCCCATTATGGGGAAATGGTACCCTAAATTAAATGTCCACATGGGGGCTAAGTTAGCCCATTATGGAGTAATGGTATGGTGGATTAAATGTTTGTCTATAAATGCCTTGCCTATAGAGGCCCTAGAGTCATTAGTTGCACTAAACTTTTAGAGTGTTTGAATAATTTTTTAATGGCCTAAATAGATTTAGCACCATCAAAAAATCATGTTTACATCTATTACCCTCACACTAAGGTATAATTATAATTATTTATAATTAATAATAAAATTATGAATCAACTAGTAATATCAAATTTGTTAAAATGTTCCTATTTAACATTGTGAGTCACTCAAATCACATAATAATAATTAAAATATTTAAAAAATTTGAAATTGCAATTAAATATTTAATAATTATAATTATTAATGAAACTTTTTGACTTAATCAATTTAATATTTAAATAAAATAAGAGAATATTTAAATAAACATTTTATATTTATATTTGTAATTTTTTTAAATGTAGTTTGATGTAGTCAAAAGGTTTAGATAACATAACTGGATTTTGTTATATATATATATATATATATTGATGGTTGAATAAATTTATTGTAAAAAAATAAAAATAAAATTCGAAATAAGAAAATTGGTGAATCCATTACTTGTTATATTTAAATATTTGATTCTTACAAAACATTATTTATAAACAAGTTGTCAAATTTAAGAATTCTTAGGAATTAGTGGAATCATTTTAATGCAACTAGATATATTGAGGGCAAAGGCCCTTTTTAGCCTATTATGGGGCAATGGTATGGTGAATTAAATGTTTGTTTATAAACATTAACATGGGGGCTCATTAGTCCATTATGGGGCAATGGTATAGTGGATTAAATGTTTGTTTATAAATATTAACATGTAGGGTCAGTTAAAAATATAATAAATGGTTGGTTGAAGGTTACAACCTTTGTTTGAATAGTCTTTTAATGATGGAAATGGATTTATCACCATGGAAAAACCATGCTTACATCTATGACCCTAACACTAAGTTATAATTATAATTCTTTATAATTAATAATAAAATTACTCAACAACAAGTGCCAATAATATCAATTTTCTTAAACTGTTCCTATTTAACATTATGACTCATTCAAATCACATAATGATAATTAATTTATTTAAAAAATAGAAAATTTGAAATTAAAATTAAATTAAATACTTAATAATTATAATTGTTAATGAAACATTTTGACTTAATCAAATTAAATAATAAAATATTTTATATTTGTACTTGTATTTTTTTAAATGTAGTTAGATGTAGTCAAAATGTTTAGATAACGGAACACATATTCCACTACATTGTGTCTTTTAATTTAAAAAATATATATATAATATTTTGATTATGAAAATAAAGATGTTTTTAGGCATGTGTTATTTATATTGGCCCATAATAGTGCACCAAATCTTACTTAAATGTTAATACTATCCATGGCAAATGGTGATTATCTATGGTTAAAATCTTTCTAAGTATTAACTCTTTATGTGCTTATTAAATGAAA
>APFE030159551.1:10672-33648 GCA_000404065.3 Pinus taeda
GGAACATAAAATAATTGAAGGTCAAAATAAGGTATATATGGATGGTATATGGTGGAAAATGATGGAAATTAGGTGGATTTTAATAAGCAAAATTTGATAAAAAATGAGGGCCAACATTGGCGACACCTGGTTTGATGAAAAATTATATTTTGTCTTTGAAATTATAAGTCAATTTTGAAACCTTCTATATATATGTTTATCTATATTATGATGATATGTTAGTGGTTGCAAGCACATATTAGTTGCTTGGCCGAATGACTCACATATGGGTGATGGGGTTGTACAATTGGATGGAACTGCATGGGAGCGGTGGGACAATGTCCCTGATCTCACCCACTAGCACTCCCGCCGTGACTTGGGTTGGAAAGGTTGAAACACCTTTGCCTTGAAGATCATAATGTCGTGAGGGCAGGGCCCAAAGTTGGGTCGCTCATGAGGATTTTACCGAGGGGTGCGCATCAAGGTAGATTCCTTGATCCCTGACACCATTAGTCTCACTATAGCAGACAATATAAGAGATGATAGTGGTCTTTATCGTTTCACCTATACTTTCCCCTCATAGCCATTAAATGCTTGAAGGGCAAGTGGCATGGCACCCTTGGAACTTCAAGAGAATTTCTTGAAGGGCACAACCAACTTGGCACCCTTGGCATCACAAATAAATTGTTAGGCATGGCACCCTTGGTACTTCAAGGGAAGTTCTTGAAGGGCACAACCAAACATGGCACCCTTGGAATCATTAAAAATAAATAAATTAATAAATATAATCAAGAGGACTTTAGAGAGGGGACTCTTGAGCCAAAGAGTGCTCTCTACCAGCTAATACATTCCTTCATTGTACAACCCCATTGCAGCTCGAGGGTCCGTAGGGAAGGAGAGTACCCAAGGAGTAGGCTGGGAGGTCAACCAGTGGGTCATTGCATTCGGATTAAGCACGTCAACATTCACACTTGGAGGCGACCGACCACAAAGGAGGGAAAATAGTGGCAAGTTAGGTTGAATCTCGTCTCCTAGTGAATGGTACCTGTGTTACTATAATATTCTTTTTTATGACTTCATTATGGTTTTAGTTAATAACATGTAAATTAGATGATATGTTCAATAAAGTGAAATTCGGGAAAGTTTTATATAATGCTTAATAATTTTTGAGTTCCAAATGCTATTTTCTTATGGTTGTATTTTTGGTATTTAAAATAAAAGAAAAAAATTATAGGGTTGGTCCTTACAGAAGTAATGGTATTGACATTATCAAATCTACTCACCAAACCAAGGTAGTTTCTTATAGCCAAAATCTGTAAGACGACTTGTTAAATATCATTAATACTTGTGAATGACATTGTCAACATCTGGTTACCAAGCCAAGGCAATGACTTAAAAAAAAAAAAAAAAAAAAATTAAAGTTCAACTTAATGTCTCTAAAATCTGTTCTAGTAGATGGGATATTGGTATTTCTTGGTTAAATGGTAACCATGTCAACGCTATGGATGCCTACTGACAACAGTGTCACTACCAGTGATAACCGAGTCCACCTTAATTCAAAACTTCAAATAGTCTTTATTTCATCATTATAACTGATATTATCAAATGACCGTCAGAGATAAATAAATTCTTTCATACCAACAAGTTGTGAAGTTTACAAGTAATGACTTATTTTATTCATATTTTTTTTATCTGAATTTTGGATTTTAGCATTCTAATATTTTCATTTTTATTCCTTTATTTTTAAAATTTCATTAATATATTCAAAGATAATTGTTTCGCCCAGTGCATCATCAATTGTTGTAGTAAACAACAATCCCCCATTTTTACTTAGTTTCTAACAAATAATGCATACCCTTTTAATTTTATTTAGTTTTTCCATTAAAAATATTTTGCTTTTATTCGATAAAAGGCAATAGGGAAATAAGTTATAAGTTCACTTTGATTTTTTTTTTTTATAAAAACTTAAAGTTTTTCCTTTATCGCAACATATATCATCAGAGTTCCCTCATCAGAGCTTATTTCTAAATGGTCATGAAATATAAAGTTGCGATGGGTCCACTCTTCCAAGTTCCCTTTATACTTAAGTTATGCCATTGGGTCATCCATATATCGGAACTTATCATTTCGTAAGTTTTATTTTAAATATGCTACAAAACTCTTTTGCTCTGAAGTCTGACCCTCGATGTTATTATTTAAATGTTTCTTTATATCGGAACTTATGATATCGTAAGTGGAACTAAATTGAAACTTCAAAATAATATTCCTGATGTTATAATATCAGGCCCATTCATATCAGAACCTTTTTAAAGAATGCTCTGAAATGCCATCTCCGAAGTTTCAAACTCCCAATACTTTATGTTTAAAAGAACTTCAATTTGGGGAATTTTATTTCAAAACTATACATTTTGGAAACACTATTTTTAAAATACTTTCGAAAACTCTTTATTTCATATCATGAATATTCATTTCAAGATTTTCTATTATCAGAGCCTTTTGGTATTTCAGAGCTTCCCATTTTGAAGGACCGCGATATCGGAAGTTCAATTCAAATTGTTCCCCAATATTTCACTCCTGAAAATTTGACGTGGCCACCTTCACATGGTTTCCCATTATATTACTTATTAGATTTAAAGGTGATTTGAATGCATCTAGAAAGCATAAATGATTTACATTTAATTTACTTTGATATCATCAATTCATTTCGAAAAGGGGATTTATTATTGTAAAGTTATTTTAACTAACGCTAATTTATTGATAATTATTGTTTCTACTAAGTTCCTGTGCCTATCTATTATAGGTAAACTCTGATGCTCAGCATTACGAAGACATGAAGAAGGGAGTACTGGAAGGATGAATAGAAGAACAAATCAGATACAATTGTTGTAATATCTTATATTCCAGATAAGAAGGATGCTGAGGTTATTCTTGTTTTTCCCACCTCCAAAGTGATTCTAAATGTGGAAGAGATTCCTCCTCAAGACATTTTTTATAGTCCTCAACGTAAATTTGTGGTAAAAAGAAGAAGGAAAAAGAGAAAGTTAGATAGTATCAGTCATTGATTTCTGATAAGGCCTCTTCCTTTGAAGTCTTGTGGAGAGGATTTATTGCAACCCCAACAGATGAGCTGGGGAAATTGACTCAGTTCACTGATGCTTATGCATCAACTACCATTGATAAAGCCATAGAAGTCCACGAACTTCTGAAGAAGAAAGAAGAAAGGATTTGCTTGCTTGAGCAAACTCATGAGGTTGAGAAACAAAAGGTCAATGAAAAATGGCATAACCAGGTGACAGAGTTACAATAGAAGCTTAATTCCCTGCAAATTCAACATGAGAAAGAGATGTAGATGAAAGATGATCAGATCAAGGGAATGCAAAGAGAATTGAATAATTACATTTCAATCCGCAACTGTCATAGTTCAAGAAGGAAGCCAAAGAATTAAATTCTTTGCTAAAGTATCAAAAAAAATGTTTTGCAATAAGCTTACAACAATTCAAGGGCAATATAAAATTGCAAATTGTTACAAATAAATATATAGGAAACAATGTAAAATAATCTAAATGATAATAACCATAAATAATTATTAGTTAATTAGTAATTAGGCTGAAGAGTCATGTCTAAATGAGACATGACTCTCCATGAAGAGACACTTGCTTGGTATATAAGCAAGCCTCTTATTCTCATTGTAAATCATTCTCATTCTTATTCACACATTTAATATATAATATTTGTATCCTCATGGATATCTTGATATCCCAAGTCTTTTGGAGTAATTAATCTACAGAAGGATCTTTGTTCGCTTCATTTGGTATCAGAGGAGTTTATGCTTTGGCCACTTTACTGCTACACAGAGCTCGTTCTCTGGTCACCAGCCCTTGGCCATCAATTGTCATCAACCTTGTTGTTGTCATACTCGAAGCATTTCGCTACACATTGGAATATTCTCCATTTCACTATCGGGGCTTTGGCCATAGAAGGAAAAATAAAATAAAATAAAAAAGTATTAAAAACCGTTATTCGACACCCAAGCCAACACCTCCGTCATAACATCCCTTGCTGCCGCCAACAGCCAGCCATTCGTTTGTTGCACCCACCGCTGGAGCCCTAATCCCCATCGGCAACGCTCAACAAAATAGATACGTTGTCGCTATTCCATTGACCCTTCATTGTTCCATACACTCGCTCCCCTATCGACTACCTGTACTACCATTCCTACGTTGCTTCCATTGTTTCCCATTCTCCCACGTTGTTGCTTCTACTTCCTCTGTTACACAACCAGCAACCAGCACCACAGCCGCAGTTAACCTTGTCAACGCTACTCCCGATTGTGACAATGATCAGAAAGACAGAAATTTCACTTCCCTGCTACTGCTCCAGCGTGCGTCCACGCTCACCACCTTCACGACCTGCGTACACAAACTCCTACGACATCCCCGTCCACGTCCACACTGCCTCGTCTACACTTTGTTTCATGCTCCTTCGCCCCATCCTCGGCCTCTTCCACTATATTCCCATTTCAAAATAAAACCCACATTGTCCGTCCACATTTCAAAATAAAATCTCTCACATCGATTGGAGAATCGATGTCATCGTTTCATTAAAAACTATAGCCTCCTCTTCTGTGGGTAAGTCAAAAATTCATTTCCATGTGCATAAATTGAATTTTAAGTGGAATGATAAAATTCTAAGTGGAAGTATTGAAGTATTAATTTTGAAGTTCAACTTTAAAGAATTATAAACTAATTCCAAGCTCACTAGAGAAAAAGTTAGAAGGGAGTAATTAAGTATATAAAAAATGTACCAATTTATTAAAAAAATAAAATGAAATGAAATAAATAATATATATATTATATATATATATATATATATATATAATATTGGAAAAAAAATATACAATTCATATAAAAAAATTTGGAAAAAAAAAAAATTGAGAAAAAACAAAAAGAGCAAAAAAGGAGTCTAATACAAAAATGAAGGCCATAAGATTCCCAGAACCTTACCCAGAGAGACGGTAAAGCGTTATTAACATTAAAGGAAATCTGACAGGAAAAGATTTTATTATTTCTATTTTTCCAGCAGAAGATGCAAATTATATAACTCCCAAAATCGCAAACCAATTAGTGATCCCAGAGTCAAATATAACTGGAAAATTAGACTTTTTTCGCAATAAAATATATGACATAGCCAATTTACAGTTAAACATTGAAGATTATACATTTGTATCTATCAGTTCAAACCCTATGGAACAATCAAGGTGACATTATTTTGGGATCACCCTGGATGGAAACGGTAGGATCTATCATCTTAAATACGAAGAAAAAGTTTCTAACATTTTCTTACAAGAAGAAGAAAATAACACTCCAAGATGTTAAGCTGAAACCAAATTCAGTAATGCCAGAAGATATATCAGATATTTCAAAAGTAATCTCTCAAGAAGGTAAAAGTATTACAAAATATGAAAAATGAAATTGACAAAATCATTGTTGACAAAAATGAAGAAGTTTCTCGACTTAAAAACCATAGTGAAAAATTACTGACGCAAATTAAGAAACTTAAGAAGGATAAAAAGTCATTAGAAAACAAGGTACAACAACTTATCGAGAAGGAAGCATCAAATGTAAGAATTCAAGCTGATGACAAAACAACAAATACCGAACCATTGAATATCACAACTCAAGAAGAAGACAAGTCAGTTGAAGAAACGACACACTTAGATGTTGCAGTTCAGACAATGAATATCCCAAGTGAATGTACCGTAACCAACTCAACAACATTTTTGTTAAAAGAAAATATAAAAATTGCCACATGCCCAATAAGGGAAAGTCAAACAAAAAAAGTTCCATATTGGCATCCGAATCACGAGAATATAAAAATCAACCATGCTACGTATTGGGACCATTCAGACCAGAAACAACAAATTGATGTTCCAGAGAATTGTGATGTAACCTCAATCAAGTCTTATGATGACAAGTCGTTACAAAATTCTAGTGATCATAATATTACACAGAAGTTTAATCTGGAATGGTCCGATCCCTTCTCAGTGCGACAATTTTGTTTGTCACTTAGAAGATGATATCAACATGTATCGACGAAGATGATTGTTCCGAGACAAAAAGACTTTCGAAGCCGAAAAAGAGATCAAAACTTTTTTCATTAACAAGCTTTGAGGACAAATCCTTTTGAGGAGGAAGGCAATGTTACGAATAAATATATAGGAAACAATGTAAAATAATGTAAATGATAATAACCATAAATAATTATTAGTTAATTAGTAATTAGACTGAAGAGTCATGTCTAAATGAGACATGACTCTCCATGAAGAGACACCTGCTTAGTATATAAGCAAGCCCCTCGTTCTCATTGTAAATCATTCTCATTCTTATTCACACATTTAATATATAATATTTGTATCCTCATGGATATCTTGATATTCCAAGTCTTTTGAAATAATTAATCTACAGAAGGAACTTTGTTCACTTCACAAATTCTCTAACTGATTAGTTGTCAAACAAGAAAATTTATTCTGAAGAAGTAAATGAACAACTTTCTAATCTCTTGAACTGACAAGAAAGTGTTGAAGGCTCTGCAAACCAACCTAAAATGGATGAAACTCATAAAATCATAATCTTTAGAGAATAGGAAATCAAAATGAAGCAAGCTCAAGCTGTTGTGCATGAAGCCCGAGACATTTCCAGTTCAATCATAGAAATGGTTAATGATACATTGTTGCAATTGAATCTCATTCCCAACTGCTCCGAAGATTCATTGCCAGATGCCAAGATATTACTGAATACTTGGCAAGAACATAGTGCAACAATTGCATAAAGGATTGAACGATTATCTAAACTACATCTAGAGAATCATTGACAATTCTTGGTCAAGCCACATAGTCAATGGCTAGTTCTTTGATGCCTCTCATATGTTGCCATCATTAAAGAATGATATTTTTACAAGTCAGATGAGCATTGAACCCAGGCACCCTCCGGAACTCACTATCTTGTCGGATATCTACAAATCATGACAACTAACTCTTGGAAAATCTTCTTCCTAACTTGGAAAGTTGTTATAACTATTTCTCAATTTGTCTATTATTGTTGTTTTTGTTGAAGAGTTGTTAGGATAGCTTATCTTTATCTTTTGTATGTAAAGTTATAAATTCCCTCTCCGAGATGGAGAAGGGGTTATGAATTTTTGCAAGAACATACTTAAATTGCACTATTGTATTTAAGTTTTTCTAATATTAAGCTGAACCACTTGCATTTCCGCGATGAGCAAAGCTACAATGTATCAGGTGCTACTATCCTATTTATTTGTGTATTTTCATTGAATGGAATTGTTATATGTTATCGTTCACATATATATGTGTAAGTCAACCTTTCATGGTCACTATTGATATGCTGGATTGAAATTAGCTTTATATTGTGAGCAACGAGATCTGCAACATGTGATGTTATAACAAATTATTTTAATTAAATATTTAATTAAATTAATTTTATTTAATTGCGTTAATACCATGATTGCATAATTCTCTATATTATTGTGTTAATTGTGAGATCTTTGTAGCACATATGTCACCATCTTATCGGGGTGTATAAGTACTTTATAATAGTTCTTATTTCAATTATTATTATATTTTAGAATACATTATCACCTTCCATCTCACTCCATATAATTTTGTCTAAGGGAAATTGGTCCCACGATTCCAGTCGGAGCCACCATTCCAAATGGAAAAGGGTCTGATTTAAGATCCTGCCTAGGTAGTTTTCCCCAATTTTGATGAAGCCATTTAGGACCATCAACATTTTCTTAACCTCTCTGACAAAAATCAAGACTACAATCCCTGTATGATGCTACAAAGCCTAACATTGTCAAGTTCTCTATAAAAGTGGTCCATTTCATTTCATCTACCCGAATTGTGTTATGTTTTACTTCTACTACGCTAGAAATTATTTGTCATGGAAAATTGTTCGTATACTACTTCAAGTCCTATAGTATATTATTCCATTGTTGATAAACCATCTTTTTACTTTTAAAATGCTTGGTCCTATCTTAGACATTTTTGTATTTTTAGAGAAAAAATGAGTACCAGTCCAAAAATCGAGAGGTGATATTTTGATAACAAGGAATAACGAATCATAAATTGCATCCATAAAGAAAGAATTGAATAAGACTTTTGAAACGACAAACATGGAACATATTCACTACTACTTGGATGTTGAAGTAACTCAAAATCCAAAGCATGTATTCATCTCCCAAAAGAAGTACATTGAAGAGTTGTTGAATACACTTGGCTTTGTTGATTGTAATCCTAGCAATAGCATAGACTGGTTTTCAACTTGAACACCAAAATATTGATCACATATTTACACTCAAGGGCATCATTGAGGAAGTTCATCATCACTCTTCAAAAGTTTATTGTTGTTTTCTACACTCTTAAAAAGTTTTTGAGTCTCTCCCTTGTTGAGAAATCTAGGGTAGCTAGATTAAGTGATTTCTCTTACTTTCATAATTGCTTGTGATGTATTTTTACTTAACTTGATTAGCTTCTTCTTTCACTTCATTATTATTATTAGTATTCTTATCATTAAACAACTACCAAACAATGAAGGAACAATGAGACAAGAGGACACAAGATATAGGCTATTAGCCAAGACCAAAACCTCTCCTATTGAGAGGAAAATCCACAAGAACTCTTCTCTTCTTATAGAACTTCAAATGACGAATTCGAAGACCTGTGACCGTTGACCAAGACCAAGTCAAACTTCTCCTTTGAAGAACTTTCTTCTAGCAAAGTCAACCCAAGTCAAACCAACTTCACATTTGATGCAACTTTGTTCTTCAACCTTAACTTCAAACCTGCAATTTATGATTGCAATTTCAGCTGCTGCAAAAACCTTAGTTTCTGCACATGTGGGAGAATATAGTGTTTTTACCCTTCTCTCTTCGCTTGAGATGGCTTCTTCTCCTAGGTAATTTGACTTGCAAGGGAGATGATTTTAGAGACAAATATATGCTTCCTAGTGTGACTAAAATTTGGTACTTGATGCAGCAAGATTGATGCCCTAACTTCGCATGTGTGAGGAAAGAAATCCCAAAACAATCCTTGAAATAATTCGATTTACCTCTCCTCTTGTCTCCTCCTCCTTCACTTGATATAATACTTCTTCTTACCTTTGTGATCAAACTTCTTGATGAATGATTGATGTCCTTTGAATGAAGCCGAGTGCTTCTATTTATAGGCTTCTTTGAGTGCCCTAATAGGTCGACTTGTTCCTCGTGGAAGGTTGACTTGTTGTAGCACCATGACAAGGTCTTGGAGGGTCTTTGATTCAAATTTTAATAAATTTTCTTTACAATATACAATATGCCCAAAAAGGGTCTTCCATACATGACAATGACTCAATTGACTTGTTGAATTAATGACAAGCCTTAAAAGCACTCAATAGGTGTTTGACCTATAAATCAAATAACCTTGAGCATGAAACCCATGCCTCAAGAATGATAATAATAATTTTATTTTTCTCTTTACATAAAATCATGATTACATATGTCATTATGAAGACTGAACCTAGTAATAGATTTCAACACTCCATCTTAACTAGGGAGGTATTCATAATCCATACAAGGTACTTGGACACTCTCATACTGAATAATTCTCATAAGAAGAGTCAGATTGGCAAGCCATCTCATAAGCTATCTTATCAACTTATACTAGTGCATCTAATTATATCAACCAACATTGTCACATACCAAGGCTTGATTAACAACTCTCTCTCTCTCTCTCCACAAGATCAGAGCACAATGTTGGCGAGTCCAATGACTGATATACACCATCATCATTGTCTCTCAAGGAACATACCCCACTTGGGTGTTCAAAGGGTATATCCTTTTAGGAAAATTCCTATCTAGGAATAACACATCCTAAAGGAATTTCCTCTTCGACTACTCTTGCCTATTGGATGCCCTACCACATCCTCAAAGAGTATCGAAATCAATCTCAGATGCTTACCCAATCCTCCATTCTTTCTTCATAACACGAAGACACAAATGATGTGTCTATCTCTCCCTCTCAACTAGGGAGGATATACTCATTCCTATAAAAAGGATTATACTCAAGCTCCCTCTTAACCATGGACTTTCCCAAGCTCCCTCTTAACTAGGGTTTTGTTCCAACAACAACTCTCGGCTCTTTGGTGGATATCAAGGTACTATTAGTTTCTTGTAGGGCTCCTCTTCCCAATGTTATGAACTTGAAATTTTTCATCATGGAGCCTTCATCTTCTAGATGTTCTTGAAGGGCATCAACCATCTCTTCATCACTTTCCCTTCAAGGAACCATGGTGTTAAAACAATAGCCATGTCATCCTTATTTTCATCAGAAAGTGATATTTTAGTCCACATTTGGCTTTTCTTCATATAACTACCTCTTCCAAGTCATGTTTCTTTCAGGATCTTTTTATCCAATCACATGAATGCTAGTTGTAGGTGACATCTACAACTCTTTTTTGGGAACCCTGTAACAACCTAACCAAATGTTTGCAAAAATAAAAAATGAACATAAAATCAAAATTACCTTTTTATGATGGCCTTTCGTCACAAAATTAGCTTTATGCAACATCAATATTTGCACATGTATGACTCCATCTCCAAGACATTCAATATCAAGAGTCTCCTTTTTTTTCTTTTTTCTTTTTTCTTTTTTCAAACTTCATCAAGGTCTTCATATCTTCTCTATGGAGATGTCATGGCTAATTCTTCTAGTTATTGGATGTTGATCACTTATCTTATCTTACTATAGTTTCGTCTTTTCACGAACTCTTCTCAATAAATTTTTTTCCCAAGAAAAAAACACAATTTTCATTAATAATAAGAAAATTACATGTATCTTCAACATGTGTGAGATGCAGTCACTAGCAAATGGAAAAGGCATTCGGTTCAGTACAGCGTCATAGTACAATATTTACAATAACAACCTTTCTCAAGAACTTATATACATAGTTCCTTCATCATAGGAACCATCATTGTCAACCACCTCATCTTCCATATGAGGTCATATTATGTTGATTTCATCTTTATCAATATGTAGAAGAGTTTAAGGCACATTATCTATATGCCTTCATGCTTCATTCGAATGGAAAATATCCTTCTTCTTCGATCATGCTCATGAGATCGAACATTCAACCATGCTATCTACAACTATATGATGACGTGACACATACCTTTTCCTTCTTTTGGTCATCTAGACTTCCTTCTAGCAACTTCCTTTCCTTGCTTGAAGATGAAAGCACTTCAAGCAACTCAACATGTTGCATATCTTTGTCATCATACCTTACTAGTGGACCCCAAACAAGGAGGATCGTAGATTATCAACGCGACACTTTCTTCTTCCAAGTCAAGGTGAACCTTCTAATGAAGATTCCAATGGAGGATCTTGATTATCCTCATCCTACAAGGGCTCCTTCCTAATGATGATGATGGTGTCTTTTTATCTTCTATGCTAGATGACATTCTCTAATCTTATGGATTGCTACTTTAGTTGTCCTTATATGATTCCAATGGAGATGCCATGAGCTACTTTCTTTCTATCACGATGATTGCCACAACCATGTAGACTTATTAATTCAGCTATACTTCTATGCTTATGATGATGTCATCTCTATTTCAACTCTAATGCATCCTATTATTCTTGTTATGCTTCCTATCATGATAGCTATCTTTTTCAAAATTGAAAAGAACTAAGTGAGGGAGATTATCTCAGTCATAGTAGAGATCTTTCACTTGCTCCTCCTTTGATTTCTTCTTTTCATATTCGTCCACTTCTTCGGTGATATGGGCTCCATTTCTTTCCTTTCTCTTCTTGTTGTCCTTCTTGAGTTTGGGACAATTCCTTTTAAAGTGCCCATATTCATTACATTCATAGCATTGTATCTTTGACATATCGATCTTCTTCTTTTTCTGAGGACCAAACTTTCCAAACATTCCTTTTCTCTTGCCCATGACATCATATGCTTGAACTTGTTCGTTTGATCCAACATCGCCCTTTGCCTTCAACCTAGTTTCTTCAATCTTACATAAGGACCGAAGTTCACTGAATGGAGTAGCTTCATGCTTATGATGATGTCATCTCCATTTCAGCTCTAATGCATCTTATCATTCTTATGATGCTTCCTATCATGATAACTATCTTTTTCAAAACTGAAAAGAACTAAGTGAAGGAGATTATCCTAGTCACAATAGAGATCTTTCACTTCCTGCTCTTTTGATTTCGTCTTTTCATATTCTTCCACTTCTTCGGTGACATGGGCTCCATTTCTTTCCTTTCTCTTCTTGTTACCCTTATTGAGTTTGGGACAATTCTGTAATGAACAAAGTTTGTTCTTCACGTTAAATACTCAAGAAGACTTGGAATATATAGATTTCCATTGAGATACAAGAATATATATTAAATGTATGAATAAGAATAATGATACAAATGAGAGGGATGGTCCTGTATATATAGCCAGGTAAGTACCCTTTCACGAATAGGCATGTTTGTAGAGAGATGCCTCTTTGTTTAACTAATTATTATTTAATTACATATTATTATGATTATTATTTATTATTTTATTTTTATTATTTTTAGATAAATTATTTCATAACATTGCCTTCCCCTTCAAAAAGCTTTGTCTTCAAAGCTTTGTGGATGGAGGAACTTGATCTCTTGTTCTGCTACAAATGTATTCTCGTCTTGAGACAATCATCTTTGTCGATACAAGTTGATATGATCCTTGGAGTGATATATAAAATTGTTGCACAAAAGAAAGATCTGACCATCCTAAATTAATCTTTTGTGAAATTTTTTGATTAGTAGAGATTTGTGATGAATTATTATCATTGTACCGAGTTGTACGCACTTCAGTATTTTTCAGAACATAAGTTTGTTTTTTATGTTTTGAGTGATACAAATTCGTATATTGATTGAAATGTTTGTCCTTGTGATTTGGATGTAGATAAATAGTTCTTTTGGTTTCCCTTATCATGTGTGTGGCAAGATTCTGATTTAATTTAGGTTCTGATGACATCGAGTTGGTTACAAAAGCTTCACTGGAATTTTCTTCATTCGAACTGCAACATCTGAATATGTCTTAACTTCTATTGGTTTCTCATTTTGTTGAGTTGTTATATTGACTAAATCAGTATTCATTCCTCTTTCTTCCACTTGGACTGAAGATTTCGACACTTCTTTTGTTATAAGTTCTTATAATTTGTTTTTCAATGATTTCTTATCGTCCTTAAGTTTCTTAATTTGAGTGAGTAGACTTTGTTTATGGCTTCTGAGATATAAAAGTTCCTTATTTCTCGAGTCAACTTTATTTTGATATTCAAATTTCTCATCCTTTAAACAATTTGTTCTAATAATGTTTGATTAAGGTTCTTTAAATGTAAATTTTCTTCTTCTTGTTCCATCAAATGCTTCTTGAGTTCCTTCTTTATGGCCTTAACTTTCTTGACTTGTTCAAGTAGTTTTTCGTTGTGATCTCTAAGATGCCAAATTTCTGTCTTTACTACAGATGACTTCTTCAAGCTCTTTTTGCTTCTTTGATATAGTTTTTTTATTATCTTGAAAGATCAATTCTGAAATATCCTTAAAAGTCTTCTAATGAAGATGTTATTGATTCTAATTTGCTTGTTATGCCTCGAAATGTGACCATCTTCCCCTTACAAGGAAACGTCAAAATTTGTTTCTCTACTTTTAACATGAATGTACCCAATTCCTTAAACCAAGGTTGACCAAGAACGATGTCAATCTTTTTATTATACATAGTTACAACACGAAATCGAGATATGTATTCATAATGACCTACAGTGACTTGTAAATCACTAATGTCATACTCTTTTTGGCCACAAGTATCTTCTCTTTCAACAATGTTTGGCTCTGAAATTAATCGTTGATTTACCAAATTAATGTTGATGTAATTTTTCTCGTTGCTTGTGTTGATGGCAATATTAATTTCTTTTCCTTGGATACTTCTTTTTAATGTAGTTAATCTATGATCCATAACTGGAAGACCTTTATAGGAAAATCGTCCTTCCTTCAGTTATGACTTGGGCCCCATGTTGTTTGTCAAATTTTCATCAAACAATATTTTGACTATGTTCACCAAAATTCGTATTATTTCACTTAATCTTTAAACTTTTTATAATTTTAGGTATTTATTTATTTAATACCCCTTTTTATTTATTTTTCTCTTTCACTTATATCACTATTATCCAAAAAGATATCTCTATAATGCTTTATATGTATATATGCCTTGGAAGCTTTTTTTAATTATATGTCTTATGGTTTTTCACATAAATTTATTATAACCCCTTCAACTCTTTAATAATTGTCGTGTTTTTTTTTTTTTTTGACTCTTTTAAAAATAAATTCTTAGAATGACTTCATTATTTTCTTTGTTCACTTTTAAACTAAAGGTATTTATGTTCTTTCAATTTGGAAACAATACTTCTCCTCTTTTTTCCTTTTGATTTTATAAATATGTGTAAGGTTTTTTTTTTTAATCAAATATGTATCATTATCAAAAGTTGCAAAGTTTGAATTTCCTTTGTTGTTCCTCTTCGAATTCGAGTTAGAGAGTCTTAACCCGTGGTTAGATGGTAGAAAACTTTGGTGGTGGGAGAATGAAATCCGGTTGTGGATTAACAATAAGGATGGATGGTCAGCTGGAAATCGACAAAGAGGTCAAGCTGTCAGCATTCAACAAGGCGTAGGGGTTTGATAGTGACGACAGTGCTAGCTTGTTTAACACCGTAGAGTTGTGGTTGCACGACATGAAAGGGAGACGATGGATTTGTTGGGAAGGGACGCAGACAAGAATGGATTGTTTGGTGGGGGAAATGTGCACCCAGTGCGGTGGATAGGGGCCTAACAACAGATATGGAGAAGGTCGGCTACAACTACAGCAATGGAGAAGGCTAATTGCGGCTATGGTTTGTTGGACGTGCTATGTTGTCAGGGCTGTCTTGGGTGCTCCATACAGGAGCAACGATTGTAAGATAAGTTGTTGTCGTTGTTGTTGTTTTTAATATATATATATATATATATATATATATATATATATATATATATTAAATTCAACTATATTTTTTTTCTCTCTTAAATGGCCAAAGTCCTTGTAGAATGGAAAATCTCCAAGATATGTAGCGAAACACTTCGATTATGATGACAACAAAGTTGACAATTGATTGATGGCCAAGGGCTTGGTGATCAACTAATGTGGCTCTAATACCAATGTAACGAACAAGATTAGTTATTCACGTTAAATACTCCAAAAGACTTGGAATATGTAAATCTCCATTGAGATACAAAAATATATATTAAATGTTTGAATAAGAATGACGATACAAATGAGAGAGAGGGTCATGTATATATAGCCAGGTAAGTACCCTTTCACGAATAGACATGTCTGTAGAGACATGCCTCTTTGTTAACTAATTATTATTTAATTACATATTATTATGATTATTATTTATTATCTTATTTTATTATTTTTACATAAATTATATTCATAACAAATTCCTTTTGAAGTGTCCATATTAGTTACATTCATAACATTATATCTTTGACATATCGATCTCCTTCTTTTTGAGGAACCAAACATTCCAAACTTTCCTTTTCTCTTGGCCATGGCAAAAATATGCTTGAACTTGTTTGTTTGATCCACATGCGCTCTGTACCTTCAACACTAGTTTCTTCAATCTTACATAATGACCAAAGTTCACTTAATGGAGTAGCTTCCTTCTTTCCATAAATACTTATATAAAGTTACCCCCATTCATTAGGTAGTGCATTGAGCACAACGATGGTCATTTCTTTGTTGGACATTATTTCCCCTAGGTAATCGACTTGCAAGGGAACCTATGACCAAAAGAACTCTTCTTTTCTTATAAATCTTCAAATGATAAATTCCAAGACCTATGACACTTACCAAGACCCCTCCAAGACCAAGTCAAACTTATCCTTTGAAGAATTTTCTTCTAACAAAGTCAACCCAAGTCAAACCAGCATCACATATGCTGCCACTCTCTTCTTCAACCTCAACTTCGAACCTGCAATTTATGACTACAATTTCGGCTACTGCAGAAACCCTGGTTTCTACACGTGTGGGAGAATATAGTGTTTTTACCTTTCTCTCTTCTTCACTTGAGATGGCCTCTTCTCCTAGGTAATTCGACTTGCAAGGGAGATTTCTTTTAGAGACAAATCTCAGCTTCTTAGTATGACTGCAATTCACTATTTGATGTAGCAATATTGATGCCCTAACTTCAAACGTGTGAGAAAAGAAAGCCCAAAACAGTCAATACTTTGATTTATCTCTCATCTTATTTCCTCCTCCTTCACTTGATATAAGACTTCTTCTTGCCTTTGTGATTGAGCTCCTTGATGAATGATTGATGTCATTTGAATGAGGCTGAGTGCTTCTATTTATAGGCTTATTTAAGTGCCCTAATAGGCCAACTTGTTGTAGCACTATGACAAGGTCTTGGAGGGTCTTTGACTCTAATTTGACTAAAATAAATTTTATTTACAATATACAACGTGCTCAAAAAGGGTCTTGCATACATGAGAACGACTCAATCAACTTGTTGACTTAATGACAAGCACTAGAAGCACTCAATGGGTGCTTGACCTATAGATCAAATAACCTTGAGCATGAAACCCATGCCTCAAGAATGACAATAATAATTTTATTTTTCTCTTTACATAAAATCATGATTACATATGTCATTATGAAGACCCAACCCTAGGGAAGCTTTATTTTAGAGACTTGGAAACATTAACATCTCACGTACCCTATAGTCATCCATCATGCGTCTATACGAGGCCGACCTTGGTCAAATTTCATCTAAAGTATTATTGGGGTTAAATAAGGTTGCCCCCTATCCCTTGCATTATTTGGGATCTACATTGACGAGTTATAGTCTTTCCTGGCTAAGCACATCCAACATAGTTATGGTTGTCTTCTACACCATGTCTTGATTTCTATCCTTTTGTTTGCAGATGTTATAGCCCTCCTAGCCTCATCCTTAAACAAATTGCAGCAATAATTGTATGCCTCAACCCTTTTCTATGAACCTCGTCAATTGATAGTCAACCTGGATAAAACCAAGGTCGTGATCTTGAACGCATCAAAGTAGATTCTCTTTGATCACCACTTCTTGTTCAAAGGTGAGGAGATCGAGATTACCATCACACATACCTATTTGGGGGTATTATTCATAGGTACTCACTTCAGTTTGGGGCATGCACTTCTCGAGAGACAACGTTTTCAACATCACTTTTAGGACATATCATCCATATATCGCTCATGGACACTTTTGTCCACTCCACAGTTCCATATGGATTTGAGGTTTAAGGACCTAGTTTTCTAAATTCTAATTGGGCCTCAATGGAGAGAATATAGGCCATCCTCCTTCATTGTTTCATACAATGAAAATAGACAGTTCCTCAACAATCCATGCTCATAGAGTTTGGCGCTCACCCCTTCCGACTTGAGGTAGTATTCAGTTTTGTCTCACTTTTACACCATGTTCTAAGTTTTGCTAACACAATACAAGTGTGACAAATATCCATACTTGGTCTAACAGTCATTAAAGCCCATTGCAACAACCAGTCCTCCAACTTGGTTTCGATGTTGGTACATCAACATCTTAGATCTTCTTACTTCAGTTGGTATTACGTTGGATCAAGTTCCTACATTTAGATATTTCGTAAGTGCACCTGACCACATCTTACCAACCAAATAGAAGATGAATGCAACCATTCACGAGGTTATCTACATGAAATATGTACAAGTCACTTGGATAAACCTTTAGGGTGGGTTACGTCCAAATATGGCCTTCTATGTCGAGAGACAAACTCATCGTTCATCCCCACTACATACTTCAACATTGGATAGTTAGGAGTTGGATCTCAACAACAACAAATTGAGATGAACCACCGGATAAACCATATAGATAGGATCCACCAACTATGTCATCTCCAAGAGATTGAGTTAGGGAGTACTTCATCTTCTATTGCCCTATTTATTATGAGATCTATGGAAGATTTCATTGCTTGTTTAGAGAGATCCATACTCTTTCTAGTTTCTTCCAATACTCATACCAGAGATTTCTAACTCGTTGTATGTAGTGAGCCTCAAACTTCCTACACCCAATCTCCAACCTCCTCCTAGACTAAATCATGTTTAGTGGATTACCTCCTTTATGATGCTCCCATCAATTAGGAGCACTAACAACATTGTTTCTAGCTCCTGATCAATGTAGACGAAAGGGATCATTCACCCTCCTCAAAGACCTCAGAGGCATCGCCAAACCAGATCCTTTACTAGCAGGGAAATTAGATCACCTATACATTAGTAATTAGTTATAGTGAACACACAAAAGCGCAATAGAGGGTCCATATCTTTCCCTAGCTCTTCCTGAAAGCATCATACTATCTGTTGGGTGTGGAGCCTGATTATCTTCTGTATTCAAAGGTTTCAGCTAGATGTATACCCCAGGAAAACTATACAACCCTCCACACGGGGGGGACTTGTTCCCCCCGCAGGGGTCCGGGGGGGTCTAATCCCCCCCAGCTAGAGGGGTCCGAGGGCCAATAGTCCCCCGGCAGGGGTTCGGGGGCAGCACCCTCAAAGAAAATAGATGTAAAATTGCCTTGTAAAAGTCTAGTAATTTCTAGTCAATCTAGGCCGTTCATTAGGCGGATGATCTGACAGTAGAAGTTATGTTTAATTTAGGGGTTTTTGCCCTAGAAGGCAACCCCTCACTATATATGAGGGAATTGTATTGCGTCTATGTATATCTGTATTCTGAGTGAGGAAGAGAGAGGAGATTGAGAGCGAAGAGGGTGTTACAGTGAATCTGCTATAGGTTGTATCTCTTCAATTTGCTGAATAATATAATAAAAGGACTGATTGTTTCTCCGTGGACATAGCCCAAACTGGGTGAACCACATATATCTGTGTCTCTCTTGTTTTATGCATTTTCTGTGTTTATATTTTTGCAATATTTTAAGTATTCCACTGCTCAGTAATATATAATTTTCTAACAACTGGTATCAGAGCCGAAGGTATATTTGGCTGATAAACTCCCAGGAGAGAAGGGTTCCTGCTTCGAGTGGGAGCAATGGCGAAAGATGGTAGGTTTAGGGTCGAAAATTCAACGGCCAAAACTACCAGCTGTGGAAGATGCAGATGGAAGATTATCTGTATTAGAGAGATCTGTACCTACCATTGAGCAGAAAGACAAAGAAGCCAACAAGTATGACATACATAAAATGGGATATTCTCGATAGAAAGGCACTTGGAACAACACGGTTGTGCCTAGCAACGTCGGTGGCGTTTAATATTTCAAAGGAAACGACAACAAAGGGTTTAATGTCGGCATTGGCCAAACTATATGAAAAACCCTCGGACTCAAATAAAGTATTTCTTATGAAGCGTTTATTTAATATCAAGATGTTAGAAGGTGGATCTGTTGCAGACCATTTAAATGATTTTAATACAGTTGCAAGTCAGTTAAGTTCTGTAGGGGTAAATTTTGATGATGAAGTTAGGGCTCTGTTAGTTCTGTGCTCATTGCTAGAAAGTTGGAATGGTTTAGTTATGGCCATTAGTAACTCTGTCTCTGGATTTAGTACTTTAAAGTTTGATGATGTTGTTAGTGCAATCCTTAACGAGGAAATGCGACGGAAAAACTCCGGTGAGACATCAGGTAATGCTTTGACTGCAGAGACTAGGGGAAGAAAAATGGAAAGAGGAAAGATCTCTCGATATCGCAGTAAGTCAAGAAAAGGCAGATCCAAGTCCAGATCGGGGATAGTGTGCTGGAAATGCGGGAAGAAAGGACACATGAAGAAAGACTGCAAGTCTTGGAAGGGAAAAGAAGGAGACGCGCAACAAGAAAACAATCATGAAGCGAACGTAACAGGTGGTGTGTTGCAAGATGCTTTGATTCTTTCATTAGAAAATATTATTGATGCCTGGGTGGTAGATTCAGGGGCCTCATTTCATGTCACACCTGATAGGAAACATTTTCATGATTATGTTCAAGGAGATTTTGGACAGGTTCGATTGGATGATGATAAACCCTGTAAAATCGTTGGAATGGGTACAGGTTTCATAAAACAACAGAATGGAAATCAATGGCTACTGAAGGAGGTAAGGCATCTTCCAGATCTGAAGAAAAATATGATTTCAACAAGGCAGTTGGGAGGTGAAGGTTGCGTAACTCCTTTCACAGATAAAACCTGGAAGGTCACTAAAGGATCCCTGGTAATAGCAAAAGGAAAAAAGGTTGGTACATTGTGCTTATGCAATGGTATTTCTAATTCTGTTAATGCTTTAACCTCTACAAGAGAAGATACGACATTGTGGCATCATAGGCTTGGGCACATGAGTGAGAAAGGGATGTAGATTCTTCACTCAAGAAATTTGTTGCCAGGTTTGAAGCATGTTGATTTAAAATTCTGTGAGAATTGTGTTTATGGAAAATAGAAAAGCGTCAGATTCCTTAGAGTTGGGAAAGAAAAGAAGAGCGAAAAATTAGAGCTTGTGCATACAGATGTATGGGGACCTGCACAGGTATCATCTCATGGTGGCTCTCATTACTATGTTACTTTTATTGATAATGCAACCAGAAAAACCTGGATTTATTGTATTTGAAATAAATCTGATGTATTTGATACTTTCAAGAAATGGAAAGCTTTGGTTGAAAATGAAACAAGAAAAAGGTTGAAGTGTCTCAGATCAGATAATGGAGGTGAATATTGCAACAAAGAATTGATAGGTATTGTTCAGAGAATGGAATTCGCAGAGAGAAGACAGTTCCAGAAACACCACAAGAAAATGGTGTGTCAAAAAGGATGAACAGGACAATCATGGAGCATGCAAGGTGCATGAGATTGCATGCAGGATTGTCTTTACAATTTTGGGCAGATGCTGTAGATACTGCTGTTTATTTAATAAACAGAGGTCCTTCAAGTTCCTTGGATGGTGGTATTCTAGAGGAGGCATGGACAGGTAAAAAGGTAAACTACTCTTTTTTAAAGACTTTTGGTTGTGAAGCCTTTGTCCACATTAAAAAGAAAATAGAACAAAGCTTGAGGCAAAACAAAAAAAAATGTAACTTTATTGAATATGGTGTTAATGATTTTGGTCATCGCTTATATGGTTATGAAAATTACAAAATCATTAGAAGCAGAGATGTAATTTTCAATGAAAAGGTCTTGTATAAGACTCAGTTGCAGGAAAAGAAACAGGAAAAGGAAAACAAAGAATACACAGTGCTTGACGATATCAAAGGAAAAGTGATGGTGCCTAAAAATCATAATGATCAATAGCTAGAACAACAACCACAACAGCAACAAGCACCTCAAACACCTGAAAGTGGTGTTAGAAGATCTACCAGGATAAGTAGACCCCCTGAACAATACTCTCATTCATGATATTATGTATTGTTGACTGATTCTGGTTAACCAGAATGTTATGAAGAAACAGTGCAGGTAGAAACCACGAAGAAGTGGGAGCAAGCCATGAAAGAAGAGATGGACTCCTTAACACATAACCAGACTTGGGACTTAGTCAAGTTGCCTGCAGGTAAAACAACATTGCAGAATAAATGGGTTTACAAGTTGAAGGAAGAAGATGGAGGTAGAAAAAGGTATAAAGCTAGACATGTGGTGAAAGGTTGCACAGGAAAAAAAGGTTATAGACTTCTGATAAGATATTTTTCCTGTTTTTGTGGAAAATAACTTCAATTCAAGAACTATTCTAAGTCTAAGTAGGCCAGGCTGAAGATTTGCATCTTGGAGCAGTTAGATGAAAAGATAGTATTCTCCATGGAGATTTGGAGGAAGAGATATATATGCAACAACCACAAGGATATTGTTGGCCCTATAATACTAGTTGATTACCCATTACTATTTAGTTATACCCCTTATTAAGATTGTTGTGCCCTATTGTCCCCATTTTTTTTATTGGCCCCATAGAATCCCTCTATTGTTATTTTTGTGCCTTTGTTATATTATTATTGTTACGTCGGTTGGGTTATATTGTTGACTCCTTAGAGCTCCTATATATAAGAAAGGAGGTTTTGTCATTTGAATCCATCCAAGAATGTTCATTTTATGTAATTAAGGAGGTTGCCCCTCGAAGAGGCTGAATTTCTAAGGCGTTGATCTATCTTTTCTATCTTTTTCTTGAGCTGGTTACATAACATTTGGTATCAGAGCTTTGGATTCTGGGGTTTCACTGCTCCAAACAGGTCATCGTGGCATTTTCGCTATAACTTTTTTTCTGCGACATTTCAGAAGTTGAAAAAAAACCCATTTGGAAAAACATCGCACTAAATCTCGGGTCCGAATTTCAGAGCTTTTTGCGCTATATTTGTGGAGATATGATCTGAGGAAGTTGGGCTTTTTGCGGACTCCTAAATTACATTCCAAACAGTTGACCTGGGGAAAATCGTCATAACTTTTTCTCTGAGCATTGGATTGAAATTTCGTAAGGTGCAGAAAGAAGACAGACTGTAGTTTCTTCCATATATTTTTTAGAGCTAAAGGTCGAAACAGTGACTCGTGGCACGTTGTACAAGTTCGCTCTACTGAACTAGCCTATAATCAGGTCACTGTGGGAGATTTCACATAGCTCTTCCTTGGAGAATCCAATTTGGATCAGACTGGTGGCATTGGAAAGAGGACACAGAGGGCTACCACAGATCGCAATTTTAGAACTGGATGATCCGAAATTACAGAGATACATCAGATTCAATATCAGGCTCCTACAAAGTGAAAAAAGGTGTGTAGATTTTTTAATTTTTTTGCATAAGATTGGTTTGAAAAATTAGTTTGAAGGAATTCAAAGGGCATAGTAAAACATTATTATTGGTAATTGATGCCCTGAGGAAAGAAAATGCAAACACCTAGTAGGCAACCTGAAAGCTCTAGCATGACC